>CM038216.1:73068806-73338031 GCA_021442155.1 Cymbidium sinense
TAAAGATGAAGGCTAGGCTAAGATAGGTAAGGCAAAGATGGAATAAAGGCCAAAATTAAATAAGTGGAGCTAAAACAAAATAAAGAAGTGAATAAGGCCTGATAGGATAAGCTAATAAAATTAGGAGTAAACTAAAATAAAATAAATAAAAAGCCTAAACTAAATAAAATAAAACCACAAATAAAACCTAAACTTAAACTTTAAAAATTAAAATAAAATAAATAAAATCTAAACTAAACTAAAAATATAAAATAAACCTAAAATTAAAACCAAAATAAAATAAAACTAAATGTAAAATAAAATAAAATAAACTTAATAAACTAAATAAAATTAAACTAATAATAAATAAATATGAACCTAACTAAATAAACTATAGATAAATAAAATAAACCTAAACCTAATATGAACTAAACCTAAACCCTAAACTAAATAAAATAAAATATACTAAAAATAAACCTAAACCTAAACTAAAAAATAAAACCTAAACCCTAAACCCTAAAAGCTAAAATGCTAAAAACCTAAACGTAAACTAAATAAAACCTAAAAAATAAAATAAATAAATAACTACAAAATAAAATAAAACTAAACGATAAATAAAAATAAATTAAACATAAAATATAAATAAAAACTAAATAAAAACCTAAACCTAAAATATAAACCTAAACATAAACCTTAAAAATAAATAAAAAAATAAATCCTAAAACTTAAACTAGAAAAAAAAACCAAAACCTAAAATAAACAAAATATATTAATCCTAAACTTAAACAAAAATAAATAAAACCTAAACCTAATCCTAAAATAAACCAAAATTAATCCTAAACCTAAACTAAAAATAAAACCAAAAAACAAACTTAAAATAAAAACCTAAAACCTAAAGCTAAAAAAAAAAATTTAAAAACCCAAACCTAAATCTAAGATAAAAAATAAAACCAAAACCTTAAAAATAAAATAAAAAGAAAATTAAACTAAAAAATAAACATAAACCTAAACCTAAAAAATGAACTAAAATAAAATTCCTAAACTAATATAAATAAACCTAAAATAAATAAAATAAACAGAAATAAAAATAAAAACAAATAAAAATAAAAAATAAAATAAACAAAAAAAATAAATAAAAAATACATTAAAATCTAAACCGTTTGAATTTAAAAAAAACTCTAAAACTAAGCTAAACCCTAATCAGAAACCTACAACCCTAAACTTACAACCCCAAACCCTAAACCCTAAATAACCATACCAAACATAACCCTAAACCCAAATCCTAAGCTCTAAACCTAAACTAAACCTAATCAGACCTAAACCCTAAACTAAACCCTAACCCTAACCCTAAACCCTCCTAAACTCTACCAACCCAATCTCCTTCCCCAAAACCTACTTCCTAAACCTAAATCCCACTCTAAACCCTAAACTAACCCTAAACCTAACTAAACCTAAACCCAACCAAAAAACTCTAAATTCTAAACCAAACATTAAACTCTAAACCATAAACCCTAAACCCTAACCCTAAACCCTAAACCCTAAATGCTAAAACCCTTTACTTAATCCACCTAAACCTAAAACCAAAACCTAAACCAAAAATAAAATAAAACCAAAAATAATATAAATAAAAACCTAAACTTAAATATTTAAAATAAAATAAAATAAACATAAACTAAACAACATAAACTTAAAATAAATATAAAATAAAAAAACTAAAATAAAATAAATAAAACCTAAACTAAACTAAAATTTAAAATAATAAATAAAAAAAACCTAAAATAAAATCTAAAATATAAATAAATAAAAATAAAATAAATAAAATAAAATAAAACTAAAATATATAAATAAATAAACCTAAACTTAAAAAATAAAATAAACAAATAATAAACTAAACTTAAACTAAATTAAACTAAACTATAAATAAAACTTAAATAAACAAAAATAAACTAAACTTAAACCTAAACTAAACTAAATAAAATAAAATAAACTAATGATAAACCTAAACCTAAACTAAAAAAATAAAACCTAAGAATAAACCTAAAATAAAAACCTAAAACCTAAACCCTAAAAGCTAAACCCTAAAGCTAAAACCTAAACTAAATAAAACCTAAAATGTAAAAAAAATAAATAAATAAAATAAACCTAAAATTAAATAAAATAAAACTAATTAAAACCTAAACCTAAAATATAATCCTAAAATAATAAAAATAAATAAAATCTAAACTTAAATTAAAACCTAAACCTACAAAATAAAATAAACCTAAACTTAAATTAAAATAAATAAACCTAAAATAAACTATACCTAAACCTAAACTAAATAAAATAAAATAAACTAAAAATAAACCTAAACATAAACTAATAATAAAACCTAAAGATAAAACTAAAATAATAACTTAAAACTTAAACCTAAAAAAGTAAAATAAAAACCTAAACCTAAACCTAAAAATAAAAAATAAAATCTAAACCTAAAAAATAAAATAAAATTACTAAATCATAAACATAAACTAAACCTAAACCTAAAATAAATAAAATAAAAACTAAAATAAATAAACCTAAAATAAATAATAATTATAAAAATAAACCTAAATAAAATAAAATAAAATAAATAAAATCTAAATAAATTAGGAAAATAAACTGCTATTACCTAATTTTAAATCTAAACCCTAAATAAATCTAAACCCTAAACCCTAAAACTAAGCCTAAACACCAAATCTTACTTAAACCTAAACCATAAACCTAAATCATTAAACCTAAAACCTTAAACCTTCCCTCAAACTCCCTAAACCTAAACTACCTAAACTAAACCCTCCTAAACCTAAACTCCATACTACCTATATAAACCCTAAACTCCTAATAAACCCAAACCTAAACTAAACCCTAAAACCAAATAAACTAAACCCAAATCCTAAACTCCTAAACCTACACAACCCTAAACCCTAAACCCTACCTAAATAAACCTAAAACCTAAACCCTAAACCCTAAATGCTAAACCCTAAACCCTTCTAAAAAACTTAAATTTGTAAATAAAACCTAAAATAAAATAAAGAAAAAACTTAAACCTAAATAAAATAAAAAAATAAAATAAAATAACATACACTAAAACCTAAAAACCTAAAATAAATAAATTAAAAATAAAAATAAATAAAATAAATAAATAAACTTAAATACTAAATAAAATAAACCTAAAAAATAAAAAACCTAAATAAAATAAAAATAAACATAAAATAAAATTAAAATAAACCTAAAATAAACTAAAATAAAACTAAATAAAACCTAAACCTAAAAAAATAAACCTAAAATAAATAAAAATAAAACCCAAACCCTAAAATAAAAGAAAAAAACTAAATAATAAAATAAAATAAAAAATAAAATAAACTAAACTAAAATAAACTAAACTAAAATAAATAAACCTAAACCTAAACAAAATAAACTAAACCTAAACCCTAAACTAAATAAAATAAATTAAACTAAAATAAACCTAAACTAAACTAAATAAAACTTGAAAATAAACTAAATAAAACTAAACAAAATAAAATAATAAATAAATGAAAAAATAAAATTAACAACCATAACAATAACAATGCCTTTATCCCACTCATGAATCCTTATCTGTCTATTATGTGTCAAATTCTCAATTAATTCAAGTATACTAAGGTCATTTTTTATACACCTTAACCAAGTCTTTTTAGGTCTACCTCTACATTTCTTAATATAAGGCAAATATATTGCATCTACTCTCCTAACAGGGTCATTGGATGGCCGATGCTTTATGTGGCCAAACCATCTAAGGTGACTCTCTCTAATCTTATCTGCCATTGGAGCTACTCCATTTTTTTCTCGAGCATACTCATTTTGCATTTTATCTTTAAGAGTAAAGCCACTCATGAGCATCTCATCTTAACACTTAACTTAGTCTGCTTCTTTTATAATTTGCATCTTAATCTTAATTCTTTTTAACTTTTCTCAATTTATCACCTCCACTTTCTTTCTATCTCCATCAACCATCATTTTGAACAATAGAGTCTAAATATCTGAATCACTCACTCTTATTTATGACTTGTTCACCAAAGGGCACAACACTACAACTAGAATTCTATAACTAAAATTACACTCCATATATTCAATTTTAGATCTACTTAAGTGAAAACCTTTAGACTCTAATGTTGACCTCCATAATTCAAGTTTCTCTTGGACTCGATCTCTAGTCTCATCAACAAGAAGAATGTCATCAGGAAAAGCATACACCAAGGTACATCTTTTTGTAAATACTTAGTAAGAACATCCATAACTAAAGTAAAAAAGATAAGGGATTAAAGTTGATCCTTGATGAAATCCAACAAATAGGAAAATATTTTTGAATCCTCCTTGTTTGGACACAAGTAATAGCTCTATACATATCCTTAAACTTGAATATAACCAATATTAACTCCTTTCTATTCTAGAACTCTTTGAACATCTCTTGAAACTTTATCATAAGCTTTTCTAAATCAATAAATATCATATGTAGATCCTCCTTACTTTCTCTATACTTCTCCATCAAACCTATTAACAAATGTATAGCATCCATAGTAGATCTACCTGGCTTGATACCAAACTGAGAAACTTTTGTATCACCTCATAACCTATGCTCAATTACTCTCTCCCATAATTTTAATCTGACTTAACTTTTCTTCTATAATTTGCACACTCTTGTGCATCACCTTTATTATTAAAAAGATTTGTAAGCCAAGAAATTCCTTGATCTACTAAACATTTCCACACTTCTTTTGGAATATCTTCAGGTCCTACTATTTTTCCACATTTCATTTTCCTTAAAGCTCTTTTCAGATTTACTAATAAGATGATAAAATAAAATTCTTTCTTTTTGATTAGGGTATTAAGGTTGCTAAAATCATTCTTACTTTCAGATCCTTCATTGAAAAGTATCAAAATACCTCATCCACCTATTTTCAATATCCTTTTCTAAGAAAGGCACTTTATTATTTTCATCCTTAATATACCTCACTTGAACTAGATCTTTACTTCTACTATCTCTTTGGTTGGCTAACTTGTACATACATCTTTCACCTTATTTGGTATCTAATCTATTTTATAATCACTAAAAGCTAAATTTTTTGCATCATATATTTCTTTCTTAGAATCTCTACAGGCCACTTTATATCTTTCCCAATTCTCTGAATTTTTATATTTAAACTAAGTTTTATAACAATGCTTCTTATTTCTTATCTTTTCTTGCACACTCTAACTTTATCACCAACTATTTTATTAAAAGAAGCTTTTTCTTTTGATTCTCAAGCATTTTTTTTACTTGCTTAATTTCACTTGCTACTTTTTCCCACATAACATTAGCTTCCTTATGAACATCCCAAATTCTAAGCTCTTGTAGCTTACTTTTAAAAATATTTTTATTTATGTTCTTTAAGTGTCCCCATCTAATCTTAGGACAATAATTTGATTTATTTTTCCTCTTACAATCTTTCATCTTAAAATCTAAAACTAACAATCGATGTTGGGTACTTAAACTTTCACTTGGAATGACCTTACAATCTTTACAATCTAAATATATTTTTTTCTTATCGAGAAAAAAAAATCAATCTGTTTTTACTAGATCCATTTTATAAGTAATAATATGTTCATCTCTTTCTTAAATAAAGTATTAGCAACTACAAAATCATAAGCTAAAGCAAAATTAAATAAAGTCCAACCTTCTTCATTAGTCACTCCAAATCCATAACCACCATGAATACGTTTAAAATCTTTTACCACTCTACCAACATGTCCATTTAAATTAATTGTAGGCTTTAGTTTGGTTTAATTTAGATTTAATTTGGATTTTGGCCAATTTGACCCTTTAGGTCAATTTGGTCTAGGTTGAGTCAAGTTGACCAATTGTTCAAATTAGGCTCAATCATGGCTTTGTTCAAGTTCAATAAGTGATTTGGAATGAACTTGAGCCATTGGTTGCAATCAATTTGGATCAAATCATGATTTGACCCATTTTGGCTCTTTAGGCCAATTTGGGTCAACTTAGGTCAAATGGCCATTTAGGCTTGGTTTGGCTCAAGTGAGGGTTTGGTCATGTTCAATCATTGATTATGTGTTAATTTGAATCAATGGTTTCAATTAATTTGTTATATGGTGGTTTTTGGCTAGTTTGGGTTTCATTTGGGTTAAATGTTGACTTGGTGAAAGGGTCAGGTTGACTTGGTTTGACCCAATTCAAGATAATTTACCTAGGATGATTGTTGATCATGTTATGGGGTTTGGATTGGCTTAGTTCAATCCAATTTGGGTTGAATTAGAACTTGGCTTAAAAAGGACTTTTGGGTCAGTTTGGGTCAAGTGGACCTAAATGGTTCAATTGGCTTGATTTAAGTTTAATTTATGAACTTAGGATGGAAATATAAATCAATTGCAAGTGGTTTGAAGCCCTATGGATTTTGGTTCATATGATAATTTCAAGTCAAAAGGGCTAACTTTGACTTGGGTTGACTTAGATTTGGTTTGATAATTATAGTTTGTGTTTATATTTGGAACAATGATTGAAGGAGTGATTGAATTATGAAGAAATCCATGGGTTTTGAGTTCATTTGGATATCATTTACCAAGTACAAGAAATTGGCTAAAAGGGCTAAAATTGGGATTTTGATTTGATTTGGGTTTGGTTTTGTCCATTTTGATTTATATTTCATTTATATTTTTAAATATAAATGATGATATAAATGATTCATGAGAAAATCACTTGAGTTTGGAGTGATTTGGAAGAATATTTTATCAAATTGAGGGATGTGGGTCAAAAGGGCTTAAGTAGGGAATTGATTTGGTTTGGTTTAGTTTGATTTGATTTGAATGGTTTGAATTTAGAATTCATTTATATTTCTGAATATAAATGAAGGAATGATTGATTTATAAAAATATCAATTGAGTTTGGGTTGATTTGAATTTGGTTAAGGCTAAGTCCATCAAAAAAATCAAAAGGCTTAGGAAAGGATTTGGATTTTTAATTTAATCATGGGTTTTAATCATTTGGAGTGGGATTGGATTTATGATCTTGGATTTGAATTTGAGGTTTGGTTTGGAAGAAGGGATTTTAAGCTATAGGGTAGCAAGTCTTCCTAAATCCCTAAGGCATAACCTATTCCTATGACTAACTCTTCTAAGTCTCTAGGGTTAGGTTAAGTGTTCACCTAATCAATAGAAGTATCTTAAGACTAAGGAACTCTTAGTGTCTACAAGAGTCCTAGATCTATAATGAGGAAGTTGAGAGCTCACTCCAAAAGTGAGGTCAACACATATATTATAAGATGTTTGAGCATGTAGTGATGTTTTTTGGATGTTATAAGATGTATTGAAATGTTTTAGTATATTATGGTATTGTACTATAGTCTATTAATATAAATCTTAAAAATATTGATTTAATAAATCAGATGATGAAATTTGTTAAATTTGAAGTGGGAATTAGGTTGTAGTACCACAGCTATGCTACACCACTTGTAGTCTAAAAAGTAAAATTTTATGTTTAAAATAAATATTATATGGTGTAGCATAGTATAACATCATGTATCATAATATATTGTTCTGCATTTTAAATTCTTTTAGTACTTTACAATCATGCAATGGAGCCTACACTAGCATTATTTATAAAAATGTTGATTTAGACATTTAAATGGTGGAATTTGGCCAAATTCATAATAAGTATAGCATGGCATCATAATATATTGTTTCAATTTAAATTATGTAAGTGATACAACTAAAATATATAGTTTTAGATTGTTTAGACTAATTTTATGATTTTTTATCTTAAGCAATCACTTTTGATGTGCAATATAATATAATATAATATGTTATAGTGTATTATAATATAGGATGCCATAACATAGTGTAGCATCATGCATTATAACATACTATTTTGTATTACTACTTATTGTTTAGCATATTTAGTTTGTTATAGTATGATGTAGTAGAGTTTGTACTGTATAATTTATAAAAATATTGATTTATAGGTTGAGATGATGGGATTTGGCCAAATTTAAAGTAAGCTTTAGGAACATCATTGAGTGCAATTGTGTCATTTAATCAAAAGAATGGAATTTTGCATCCAAAATAAATTTTCATTTTTCAACCAAATTTTATAAATTTTTTGCTTAAAGTGATTCATTTAAGGTGTAATGTAAGACAATATATTATATGAAAGCATATTAAAATATAATGTACATAACAATATAACTTCATATATATATGAATGTGTTAGTGTGTTACTAAATGTTATTGTACATTTTAGTATGTTTTACTTTTATTATAATCCGTTGGGTCAAAACTCACAAAAATGTTAATTTGGAAGTTGAGATGGAAGAATTTGGCAAATTCACACACAAGAAGAACACCAAAATTATGCTATTTTGTACCATTTCTAATAGGAAAATAACAATTTTATATCCAAAATGAACATTATTCATATTTTGAGAAAATTTTGTTATTTGTTCCTTTTAAGTGATTCTAATGAGGTGTATTATTAGAAAATATATTATATTATACCAAATTATAATATAACATCATATATTATAGTATAACATTATGTGTTAATTCACACTATAATATGTTTAGCATGATATTGTATAGTTAGTTTGATCTTGCACCATCACAAATCATAAAATGTTGATTACAATGTTAAGATGATGTAATTTGAACAACTACATTGTTAGGCTTTTGGTTGAAGTATTAAAGGTGTGCATAAGAGAAGAAATAAGATTTGATGAGAATTCATGTCAAGGACATGGAGGGAGATCCGTTAGGGATCACACATTGCATTGGACATGACATGTGATCTATATCGAGGGCATAGAAGAAGAAAATCTAGATAAGGTTTGAATTTTATTTGATTATATGATTTATGGAAAGAAGATAGGAATCTATAATCCACCAAAATTAAATTCAAACTTTAATTTATTTTATTTTAATGTGGAGGCATATCTGAGATATGGGCTCCAGTCTCTAGGGATCTATATAATCCTTCCACTTAAGTTTGGGCTATCTATGGGGATTGGGATTTGAGTTTTAATTCATAGATTTTTTTGGGGATGTATCCGAATAAGAGTTTGGTTGGATTTCTTTGAATTAGATTCTATTTGGGAGTTATTTTAATTTTGCTCCGGAGGTTGGTTATAAATTTGATTTGTTTTTTCTTGACTTATTTATGATTTGGGGCTCCGGGAGAAGGGTATGATTTAACTCAGAAAATAAAATTGGGTTTAATTTAAACTGTTAATGTGGACCCTTGTGATGGACCCGAAGAAGCTTTATCAGCCTTGACCTACCTCAGGTTTACAAATCCAAAGGGATAGTCTACAGGATGTGGGGTAGAGCTAGCCAACCTAAGGGGTTGCTTTTCGGTGTGCAACGATTGTGCTAAGAAAAAGGCATAGCATAGTTACACCTTCCAAAGCGAGGAACAACTACTAGGGTGACCTATTGGATGCACAACAAATTGAACCTAACCTAGGGCGAATACTAAGTGAATGTCGTTGGGGACTTATGTCAACTCAAAAGTAGTCAAGAATATTTTTATCTAAATTCCATGTGATTTAATATGGTTTGTTTGGTTTAGTTTGATTTTGAATTGAGGGCATATCCACTGGGGATATGAGCTTGGTCAAATCTAATAGATTTAATTTATGGACCATGTTAGTGTGTGATGGACCAACTAAGAAGGGGATATATCAAACTTGACCTATCTCAGATTTACAAATACAAAGGGATAGTTTACTGGTCATGAGGTAGAGCTAGCCAACCTAAGGGGTTGCCTTTGGTGTGCAATGACTATGCTAGGAAGAAGGCATAGCAGACTTTCATCTTGTAAAGTAGGGAACAACCGCTGGGGTGACCTATTGGTAACATAACATATCAAACCTAACTTAGGGGTGACTATTGAGTGAATGTCACTGGGGACTTATATCAACTGAAGAGTAGTCAGGCGATTCCTATAGGGAGTTTTACTGACTCTACTCTAAAGATATAGGATGTCAACTTGGGAAAAGGTACCACTAGGGGTGTCCTCCTAATCCAAAAGTGAATATATTTTTTTATTTATATGTTTATGGACCATTTATGCAGGACCACATGAAGGGGCTATGTAGGCATTGACCTATCTCAGATTTATTGGGCTAAGGGAGAATCTGCACATCCACAGGATGGATTCTCCAACCACAAAGGTGGTTACTAGGAAAGTGGAACTGTCCAATCCGATAGTAATTCGGGTAGTATCTAAATGGGGTCGCAAAGGACATGATCTAAATATAGTGCCCATAGGGGAGGTGCTATTTGGGGCATTATCTCAAGCACTAGAAAAGAAAGCCTATAGGTGTACGATGGCAAGGAGAAAGCATAGCAGACTTACATCTGCCATGAGTGGTGTATCCTAAGGTGCGAGAACCAACCAACCTAAGGTGTATCCATCAGCATGAGTGGTGTTTCTATAGTAGTAACCAACTAACCTAAGGTGCTCAATGTCCAACGATCAATCGGAAAGAAGAAAGCGTGTACAACTTCTTTCCAAGTGGAACTGATCATGGGAAAGTCTATCATCATGGGACAAATGTTATTGTGACCTGAGAACCTACTAAGGAGCTGAGGAAGGATTGGATCGACTTAAAGCGAGGAGGGATGGAGCCACTAGGGGACTTATCCTAAACCTCAAATATATTTGACCCAATCGTCACGAAGGCTAATTCAAGAAGAGAACATATAATTCACATTCTCTTAATGAAGCCAACATGAGGTAGCTTACCTACCATGCATTAAGGCCTACCAAACTAACAAGGTGCACGTTGGTGTGAAATGGCCAAGTAAGGAAGTAAAGTGTAGTAGACTTACATCCTAAGTAAGAACACCCAGGGTGACACACTAGCGGTAGCATGTCACTTAGAGCATCTTGAGTGAGTGCGCTGGGGCATTAACAACCGAGTTTCTTGAGATAAAAGATATGTGTTTATTTTATATGTTTGTGTTATGTTGATGGAGGATGGGCGTCCTTACACCTACCCTAAATACATTGTGGCAAATTTGTAAATAAGAATACTTTTGACATGGAAGAGATTAAATTTGAAATGAAATTTTCATTGATGATAATTATTTTTTTAAATATGATTTATAATATTCTTTAAGTAGAGTCTATTGATTGGAAGCATTGGGCACTCTCCTTTATGATTAATAAGCCGATAAGATCCTCCTTGGTAGGCCTTCTCTATGGCAAAAGGGCCTTCCCATGTGGGTTCGAACTTGCCTCCCATCTTACGATGGGAAATAATTAGTCTCCTTAGAATTAAAATAAGCTCTGTTAATTGAAAATTTATAGTACGAACCAACTTATGAGCTTGAATCAATTTTTCTTATAACTCAAGGTTTTGGCATGCTCGTAGCCTCTCTCCACCAATCCTTTGAGCTCTTCTAACCACAACTTGGCATTCTCTCTGTTGCTCTTGCTAACTATCCTTAGTGATGAGAGTTAGACTTCTAATGGTAAAATGACTTACCCATAAACTAAGGAGAAAAGGCGAAGTTAGAGTTCTATTTGGTGGTAGGTCACATGGATTCAACCGCCATGCCATCGCTGTTGTTGTCGTGTCTTCTTTTGTATTTAGATGAGAGTTGTTGAAGGCTTATGCTAAGCCATTTTCCCCTTAGTTGATGGTAGAATAACCCCAATCTATGTTTGTCATAAAGTTGTTGACCTCATTGTTAAGCTCTCTCCCTCTCTTGTTTATGGCACCATCGATCCTTTGATCAAATGTGGTTATGTTGTTTAGATAAACATGAATCCCATGACATTAAAGCTACACTCGTCTATGTGAAGCATCAATCGTGAAGATGAAGATGAAGATCAAGCGACTTGGATACTACTGGCCTTCGATGATTACAGACTACATGGATGTAGCTAGGAGATGCCATCAGTGTTAGGTACATGGTGTGGTCCTCCACCAACCTCAACATATTACACCCTACATTAGCCTCATGGCCATTTGAGTGTTGGGGTACCAACATTTTGGGTCCAATTGATCCTCTTCTAAGGGGCATCGATTCATCTTAGCTAACTTTTCCAAGTGGTAGCCATCCCACTCGGAGGGTCACAACTCAACATGTGCTTTAGTTTTTAGGAACCATATCTATAGGTTTGGGATCCTCGATGAATTATATTAATGGTGCATTCAAAAGCATATGAAGATCAACAACTTTGCGAATGGTATAGATCGGATACTCCACCATCTATAATCCTAGAGCAAATGGCTTAGCTTCAACAAAACTCTCATCCAAATATTGAAGAAGACTCTTGATGATAATAAACAATAATGGAACTAGCAGTTGATTGAAGCCTTGTGGGTCTACCCACCAAACTCAACTCGGTCTACCCCATTTTCTTAGTGTATGGGTCAAGTTGTTCTACATTTAGAAGTTCAACTCCATCACTAAGGATAGCATTGGGTAGCAAGATCACTATAGACCAAAATGCAAAGTTACGTTAGAAGAGCTCAAGGTTTGGAGGAGAGTCACCTACGCATGCCAAAACCTCGAGTTGTAAAAGCCAAAATGGTTCAAGCTCACAACAAGCTCCACCCTAGGTCTTTCAGTAGGAGAACTTTGTTAGTCCTAAGGAGACCAATTGTTGCCCATTGAAAGATGGGAGGCAAGTTTGAACCCACTTTGGAAGGCCCCTATCATAGAGAAGGCCTTCTTATCATCTTATTGTAAGGGGAACACTTCTTTTGGGATCTAAAGAATAATTACCCATGAAAAAATCATGTTTGAAAATAATTATTAATAAAAAGAATAAAATTTGATTCCATTCATCAAATCTTCTCTTCTTTCGAAGCATTGTTTGCTTGTCTTGAAAATTCATCGTGACGTGTCTAGGGTAGGTGTAAGAGTCCCCATGGCATCTATCCCTCTTTCACACAAACTCAATTTCCTGACGTTATTAGAATAGGTGTAAGAGAACCTGAGAGGCATCCTATTTCGATTATCACAACTAAGATAGGTTTGATAGAACCCAAGCGGCATCCTTTCTTAGTGGGAATTCTTTTTACCATCTATGGCACCATTTTATCAATCGCCTAATGTGTTTAAGGTAGGTGTAAGAGTCCCCCAGTGGCATCCTATTTATTTGACACATGACACATGCTCAAATCTTTTCTCGAATTTTGATGTGGGAGCAAGCCCCTTATAGCACTCACTCATTAGCTGCTTTAGGTCAGGTTTACATGCTGCCTCACTAGTATGTCACCCTAGTGGTCATTTGTTTGGAAGATGTGAGTCCCACTTTCTCCCTAACTTGACCATTACAAAGCAATGAGTGCCTTGTTAGTATGGTAAGCTTCACTACCCAGCCAGTAAGCTACCTCATGTTGACTTTGTTTAAGAAGATGTGAGTCTTCGTGCTTTCTTCTTGAACTAATCATCATGATCTAACTAGGTCGAGTATGTTTGAGGTCTAGGATAAGTCCCCCAGAGGCTCCTTTCCTTGACTATGTTTGAGTCGATATAAGTTCCCAAATACATTCACTCAAGAGCCAATAGATACCTATCGACTATCCCATCAATTCTGGAGGATGTGAGTCAGCTTTCTTCTATCTTTGATTGTTGCAAACCATCCATTAGGTTGGTTGATGTTCACTATGCTGATAGTGACTCACCCAATAGATATGCCACTCTTGGCAGATATGAGTCCCTGCACTTTCTCCTTGAGTTGAACAATGAATACCTACTGAATATATGACTAGCCAAGTCATCTTCTTCAGGGTTTTGGATTAAGCCCTTAGCCACCCCATCCCTTGCAGGCACTCCATTTGGATCACGTCCTTTGCGACCCCATTTAGACACTACCCAGGTTACTTTTGGATTAGACAGTCCCCCTTTCTGAGTAACCACCCCTATGGCTGGAGAATTTCTTAAGGGGATGTGTGAATTCTCCCTTAGTTCAGTAAATCTGAGATAGGTCTAGGCTGATATAAGCTCCTTCTGTTATCCTCACAAACTAACAAAGTCCATGATAAAATAAATTAAACAAAAAAACAAAAATATTTGCTTGTGGATTAGAATTGAGCCCCAAAGCCCCTCTTCCCAAGCTATATCTTTAGGTGTCGAGAACTCCCTATAAGAATTGTCTACCCAGTTAAGATAAGTCCCAGTCAATACTCACTTCATAGTCACCTTAGGTTAGGTTCAATCTATTTTTCCATAAGCAAGTTACCCACAATCATTCTTTGAATGGTGTACTATGATGCATTCTTTCTAGCATGATAGTCAAATGGAAGCAGGTTGGGTTTGATTTGTTGCCAGAAACCAATCACCCAGTGGTCTTTGTGGAAGGTGTGAGTCCCAAGTTTTTCAATTGATCATTGCAAATCGAGAGGCACTCCTTTGGTCGGATAGTTCTCCCATCAGCCGAAAAGCTACTCCCTTTGGTTTAATAAATCTGAGATATGTCCAGGCAGATATGAGCCCCTTCGCAGTGTGATCCATCGCAAACCAATGGAATCCATCAAAATGAACAAATATAAAAATGAAATTAATCTTAACTATCTTTGAGTTGATCTAAGTCCCCTAGAGGCATTCACTCAATAGTCAACCCTAGGTTGGGTTCAATCTATTATCTTGCCAATAGATTACTCCAGCAACTGGTCTCTACTTTGGAGGATGTAAGTCTAATACACTTTCTTCCTAGTACAGTTACTACATACCAAAAGACATCCCTTTGGTTGGCTAGTCCTACTATATGTTTTGTAAACTACCCCTTTAGATTGGTAAATTTGAGTTAGGTCTATCATGGCTCCATGGTCTCCATCATAAACCAACAAGATCTATCTCAAAATCCAAACCAAAAAAATTGAAACAAATTTAACCCTCTTCCTCAGTGGAAATTTCTCCTCAGTGAGACCTAAACCAAATCAAACCTCTCATCCCCTTTGTGGATGACTTGAACTGCTTCCATAGTGGAAGGTTTCACACTCTATCCCATAGTGGATTCCTTCCCTCTCTCTTATGTCCCTGGACAAAAGAGAGCCACATTGCACTAAGCTCTAGATTCCTTCTACACACCTTGGGTTAGGAATAGATTATTTCATTAGTGCTTGTGCTCTTTCGATGTTGTTGATCAATTGGGTCAACACCAATACGTGTGGTGTTCCTTGTTAGTCACACCACACTTATTGGGCACCCTATGTTGACCTCATTTTTATAATGAGCTCTCAACTCCTCCATCTTAGACCTAGGACTTCTCTTAAACTTTAAGAGTTCCTTAGTCTTAAGACACATCTAGTGATTAGGTGGACACTCTTCCTAGCCCTAGAGACTTAGAAGAGTTAGCCATAGGAATAGGTCATGCTTTAGGGGTGTTAGGAAAATTTTCCTATTCTTAGCTTGAACCATTCCTCACCATCCTTCCTTCAAGTCAAACCCCAAATCAATCTTATTTGATTTTCTCCAAACTCAAATCAATGCCACATGATTGAAATCCATGATTGAAATCTATGATTGAAACCCATGAATGAAATTCTAATCTAAATCTTTCTTAAGTCCTTAATCTTCTTTTAAAGACTTAGTCTAAATCATGATAAACCAATTCAAACTCATGATTTCTCATAACTCATTTATATTCTCATTTATATTCACATATATATAAATGAAATATAAATTATCAATCAAATCCAAAATTAAATTCCAAATTTAAAATCCTTCTTAATTCCTTAATTCTCTCTTAAGGACTTAGCTAAACCATGATCAAATCAATTCAAACTCATGGGATTTTCTCATAATTTTTATATTCTCATTTATATTCACATATATAAATGAAATATAAATACAAATCAAATCAAATCCAAAAATTAAATTCCAAATTTAAAATCCTCCTTAAGTCCTTAATTTTCCTCTTAAGGACTTAGCCAAAAATGATCAAACCAATTCAAATTCATGGGATTTTCATAACTCATTTATTCTCATTTATATTCATATATAAATAAATATAAATATAAATCAATCAAATAAAATTCAAAATTCAAGCTACAAACTCCAAAATTTCTAAGTCCTTTAAATTCTCTTTAAAGACTTAGCTTGGATCATGATCAAATCACTTCAAATCCTTGAAATTTTCACATGACCCCATTATATTATGATTTATATTCACATATATAAATGAAATATAAATTTAAACAATCAAAATCACTTCCAAAAATTAAACTCAAATACATTCAAAATTCAACCTAAGCCTCTCAAATTAAAATCTTGAACTTAGCCAAATCAACTTGAAATCAAGCTAAACTCTTGATTTTTCTTCATGATTCAATCAACCCTACAATCATGAATCCAAATATAAATACAAACTTCAATCACCAAATCAAAACTCAATTCAAAAATCAAACCCAAAATCCATTCATGTTCTTCTTTTGAATATGAAATTGCCAAATGAATCAAAGCCCATTTGAGTTCAAACCACTTGCAAATGGATTTATATTTCAATCATAAGTCCATATACAAGTTCAATCAAACTAAAATAAATCTTTGACCAAGCCATTTGAACCACTTAGGCTTTCTTGACCCAAAGTGACCTAAAGTACCCTCATGAGCCAAATTATAATCCTAACCAAATTGGATTGAATCAAACTCACCTATGCCTCTCATCATGATCAACAATCATCATGAGATGATCAATCACCCAAATTGGGTCAAACAAGTCAAACTTAAGGGTCGACCAAGTCAACACTTAAAATGAAACCCAACGTAGCCAAAATCCACCATAGGTCAAATTGATTGAAACCATTGATCTAAGTTCATTCATGAACTATGT
This sequence comes from Cymbidium sinense, assembly GCA_021442155.1. Lineage (NCBI taxonomy): Eukaryota > Viridiplantae > Streptophyta > Magnoliopsida > Asparagales > Orchidaceae > Cymbidium > Cymbidium sinense. The sequence goes on from CM038216.1 coordinate 73,085,617, forward strand.
TTGAACTTGACCAAGTCAACATTTGAGCTTAACCTAGCCCAATTGGCCACTTGACCCAAGTTGACCCAAGTTGACATAAAAAGTCAAAATGTATCAAAACTTGATTTAAAGCCAAATTGATTAAAACCAATGGGTCAAGTTTATTCCAAATCACTTGTTGAACTTGACCAAAGCCTCAATTTGCCAACTAGACCTAACCTAGTCCAATTGACCTTGAACCTAACTTTACCTAAAGGGTCATGTTGAGCCAAATTCAAACTTAACCAAAATTGATTGAAATAAAGATACCAATCCACTTCATATGACTAACAGACCTAAACCCACCCATGACCTAGATCAAATAGGTCAAATGGGTCAAATTGGTCAACTTGACCCATTTGACCTAAATGAAGTCATATGAGCCAAACTCAAAACAAAACTAAATTGAATAAAACCAAACCACCAAAATATTTCAAACGGTCATATGAACTTGACCCAGCCCTTGGTTTGACCCAATTTGACCAATTGGTCAACTTGACCCAAGTTGACCCATTTTGACCTAAATGGGTCAACATGAGCCAAACCCTACCAAATGAACTCTAAATCCAATGAAACTTGGACAAACCTATTTTCTCAATATACCCAACATACTAAAAAATTTCAACATTTAAGTTTAATGGCATGAGATTTTCACTATTAGATAGGCTTGACATTAGGAATAGTTGGTGTGTGCAAGTTTTCATTCCAATCCTAGCTCGATCGAGCTCAGATCTTCCCTTTGAAAGTGGACGGTCTGCATTACTCCTCAAGAAAGAACAGAGATCATCTCAACCATTCATCTACGCATTTTGGATGGACGACTGAGATTAAATACACTTTTTAAATCCTATTTTAGCTTTTAAAATTGCGGGCTAATTCCTGGTCATTCGATCCTTGATCGAACGATAGATATAAAATCATGTAACGTGCCATGCATGTTGTGACATGATGTTTAAGTGGCATTGGGTGACATGTAAAGCGCTTGACTCGCGTGCATCACACCATTAGATCAAGGGATTAATTAGGTTTTAAATAATTTTAATTAATCCTCTAAACTTCAAAATTCATATCTCTAAAGAATATTCAAGAAATATGAGGAAATTGAAGATAATTCAATCTAGAATAATCTAAAATTGGTTTTAATGGATTTTGAGTTGTATCTTTCTCTAATTTTGCCTTTTATTGGAAATATTCTAATTAATCAAGCAATGATTAATCTCAAACTTCTTGGGTATATTTTAGGATGACTTATGCCTCATGTAATTTTGGATTTATTGATGGCTTAATTGCTAATTCATTTCCTAATTACCTTTATGTAATTAAGGATAATTAAGAGTTTGATTAGTATTTTAATCTCTTATTGAAGTTGATTAAGGTTTGATCTAGTGAATAGGAGGTTTAGGGAATAATTTTGGAGCATTTCCCTAAGCTATTCCCTAAACCCCTTTTCCTTCTTAATACTCTTTTAAATAAGGGCTAATTCATTAATTACCCTCTTAATTAATTTCTTAAAATTTCTAAAACTTTCCATTTAGAATTAATCTACTTTGGTAGATGCTTAGGTGTTCAAGAGCCTAAGTACAATTAAGGAAATCAAAACTCAACTCATATGTGTGAGGGGTGTTTTGAAATTACTTAAGTTAAACCCTTTAATTAACCATTAATCATGAGCCAAATTGCATTAGGCCCTTTTCTTCCTAGGTGCATTGCAAATTTAAATTGCTTGTGAGGTTTTCTCATTCTCATAATTACTTGGTTAACTATGCTGTAAATAAGAGTTAATTAACATGTTTAATTCATACCTTAACCTAATCAAAATCTAAAATGAATCTAATCATCTAAAAATTAAACAAAAATGTCAAACACATGTGGGAATGGGTTAGGAATAGTAAACTAAACTCACATTTTCAAAATTAAATCAAACTCAAAATCAAACAAAAATCATACTAAATAAACTTTGATTTACTTTAAGCTTTCTTATTTCATAAGATTGTCTTTAGGATTTAATTAAAGTGAATGTATTTACATGCTTTCATTGGTTTAATTCTTTCCCAACTTGCTAAATATGTATGTCATGTGGTTTCATGCATCCATGCTTTTCAAAAATCAAATTTAAAATGAAAATATTTACTTTATGTCAAATTGCATGTGTTGGCTAAAGTAAGAATATGGCTATTATCACTATTAAATTCAAATTATTTTCAAAACATATGAATCAATTATCAAAATTGAAAGTGTGTTACTTACTTATGTCTTAATTATAAGCTTGCATGTCGGTGAAATATAAGGATGCTTAGTGTAGGTTCTCCTTCTCTTCTCTTTTAGTTTATTTGAATAGATTTGACAAGGTGTATGGTTCATTTGAAAAGAACCTAACATTTGCCTAATTTCATATTTTATTCATTCCTATACTATCACTTAATAAGGATACATATGCTTGCACATATAAATTGCATAAGCAAAAATAAATCAACTAATAAAATTTTTTGCATTCTTTCTTTTCAATTCATTTCTTTTGTACACATGTTTGTATTTAAGGAAAGTGGTATATTAGTGTGGACAACCCTGAGGTTGTGAGACTTTAAGTGGCCCTAAGCAGATCTTGTACCTTACACCTCTTAATATATACTCACTTATGCCTTTCTTACCGTGTGTGAAAATTGAATCTACTTAATGAAAATCATGCATCATAAACTTTCAAATTTCTTTAAATAAATTACTTAGCATGCATCATAATATGTGTTAAATATTCTCATTTATGTGTATAGATAAGTTTAGGACTCATCCATATACATGTTATACATGTTGGGAAAGAAATGAGTGATGTATATTTTATGAATTCAGTTCATTTTATTTAATCTTAAAATGCCTTTCTTTTTGAATAGGTATGTTTAGAGTTCATCTAAATATAGAATTAATTAAAAAAATTAGTTAAAACATTCAATAAACAAAACCAAAACATAAATCTACTTTAGAAATTACTTAGATTAGGGAAGCAAAGAGAAGTTCTCTTCTCTTTCCCTCTCTTTATAACTTAGTAATTAATTGTAGGATTCACTTGAACCTAATCAAAATATGAAATAAAATAAACCCAAAATAATTAAATCACTTAAATGAAACCCTCCTCTAAGTTGAACATGCTTCACACTTAGAAAATTCTAACTTAAAGCCATAGCTAAGCATACCACACAAACCTCCAAAGCACACATTAGACTAAGTCACCACTTCTAGCTTTAGGTTAGGGTGGTGCATGGTTTGATGCTTGCTTTTATTTTGTGATATATGTTTTAGTCTGGATGTTAGGATGTATGTGCGTAGAATGAATGGTAGGGCGATCTTAGTCTAACCATTGTCTTCTATAAAGGATTGTGTTTAAGAAATGTTGTAATAAATAAAAATATAATGATTTTTTTTCAAGGTGCTTATACCCCTAAGAATAATCAATAGGTAGGTGGACTTCACCCATGTGTGGTGTGATAAGTCCAATACATGCTTGGGATTTGGTGGTTTGTTTAGCTAACCTTTATTTTGCAAGAGTTGGCTAGATTTGCTTTTCTTTTTTTTGCAATTAGGATTTTTGAATGATTGTTATGGGGATTAGGATGACCATTGGTCATAAGATCTCATCTTATGCATTATGTGAAGCCTTTGGAGCATCCACCTTCCAACCATCCAAAGAAAGAACCAAGAAGAAAGAAGAAGAAAGAACAAAAGAAGAATGAAGAAATGAAGCTTGAAGACCTCCATAATAATGAATTCCTTGCTTAATTGTATTTAATTCATTTGTAACCCAGTTGTATAAGGGTAGAGCTCATCTACCCAATTTGTTTTTGGGTTTGTGCGGTGGTACCCGACCATAATGGCCTCTTATTCTTTTGCATTTAGCTTTATAAATTGATTGATGATTTTTTAGCTTGTGCATTAAGTGGCATCCTTTTTCTAGTTTCTTCCTTGCTTTATGTATGGCGATGTGGATTAAGCTCTTAAAAAATAAATCTTTTACCAAATCTAACAATTTAAAACTAAAAATAAAGAACTCATAACCTCACCTAAAGCTTTATAAAAGATAAAATTATTTAGATGAGTATTTCTTTTATAACATCATGCACAAATGCATATTGTTTTCACTCTTGATTGGAGGGCTTCCACCATTGCCAGAGAAACTTGGCTTGACCTTTAAGAGCCATGGTGGAAACACACCTCCTCCCTTCTCGTTGATTTTGGCCAATAATCTCATTTCATAAACATATTGAATCATGAATTATTAGCTTGATTCAAAATAATTGTCCAAAATTAAAATAAAATATGAATTGCATTAGATTTAGGTCATTTGAAGCATGTCTTTACATGATCTAGTCTCTTTAGGGAGTGAGTTTAAGGACTTGTCTATTTCTAAATAAATAATAGCCTAGCTATCTTGTATAAAGCATATGACTTGCCTACATGAATTTAAAATCATAGGAGGAGTTAGTTGGCGGCCACCCCTAGGTAGTTGTAAGTCTAAACAGTTAGGTGGTTTGTCCTCTCTTGTGGAGGAAAACCAATTACCCATTTTTTTGCCTTATATTTAGGTTGTGCTTTTGGCCCTCGCCAAAGCTCACTAGATTTAGGTTCTGAGGTTGCTTCTCCCCTTTGTGGGCCATAAGCTTAAATCCTCACCTCTTAGGTATTTCCTTAATCTTGTGTTATGGAATCATAAGTCCTAAATTTCTAATGAAAAATTCAACTCAAATAAATTAAATCAATTTCAAAAATATAAAGCCCAACTATAGGATAGTTTGAGATGCTCACTAGGTTTCCTAGCATCATGGGCATCTCCTACTTATCTTCTTTTGGCTTTGATAATAACTCCCTCTCTTTGATTAATCCCATTTGATCTTACAAAATAAACTAATTGATTGATAGTCCTACCCTATTGAAATCTTTGAATTGATCATTTACCTAATTGAGAGTATTCTAAGGGATCCCATCCCGGATGTAATTGTATGGGGGCTTGCCTTGTAGGGAACATAATGAACCCGTTTAAAATAAACCTTACTTTACTTTTCCATGTAAAGTAGGGGAAGAATCTTTAGTATATGTGCCCATTGTCCTTAGGAGTCCTTATTTTAGTGATTAGGTCCATTGTATGGTGGTGACCTACTACTTTTATTTTACCACTGAGAAAGTTAGGAAACTTGACTTCTCTTCAAAGGTGCTAGTTGGCCAGTCCAATAGCTGGTTCAAATGAAAACTTCCTCTGATGCTGAGTGAAGTGAGTGATCGAATTCACTACCCAAGCTATTCTATTAGATATCTAATCTAATGGCATTAGGCATCATAATGATTACAAGCAATCGGATATCATAATGATGATGAGCTCACTATCAGTCCACGAAGTCACTCCACTTCTTCCCAGCTCCTTCCGGCATCATCGGCTATCTATCCACCTGTGTTCTTCTTAACATCCTACTATTCCTCATAGTTTGTTCTATTTCTTATTCATTTGTTATTACTTCACATACTTCTTTCCTAGTTGGCTTGGTTGTCCTGTTATTTTCTTTTTTTTCTTTCTGAGCAGCTTCAATTAGAACTTGGTGGGCAGCTTGTTTGTGTTCTATTACATATCAAGCTGGTGGTACCTCTTCATAATGTCTTTCTATTTAGGAAGTGAAAGTCATTCTTGGTGTTAGTATGAGTCGATAGTGTTGTGGTCTAACTATGTGACATTTTACTTAGATATCTCATATAGATATGATCTAACTCCCTGGAACTTCTGCTATATGTTCAAACCTCTATCTTTCTCAATTTAATCTTGAGAAAGCTGGAATGGAAGACATGGAGCAATGAATAGATCTTGACTTTTGTTATACCAATAAGAAATAATATGTGCATTTTCCCAAGAGGGCTAGCTTAGAGTAAGCAATCACTCTTCCTAACAAGAGCATTTAAGATGATGGGAGGATGTGATGTCGAAGGACAAACTCTTCCAAGTCAAATGAAAAGGAATGTTGAATACGATTTTACATTCTTTCATTACATACACTATCTCCTCAATGTCACCAAGAATCAGATCTGTGGTGTCCCAACAAGGTTTATTCTTTTATATTTTATATATTTCATTTATCTTTTCCCAAAGGAGAGGGGATAGATGAAGGCAAGAATTGTATAAAAGAATAATATAAATTTTTTGACCACAGATTTTTTTGGCGACTCCATAGGGGATGGTTCCTCTCTCCATCTTTGGTAAATGATCATTATATTCGAGTATCGATAGTGGGTTTGTACTTTGGTATGAATCCAAGACTATCTTTCTTTCTGTTGGCACTTGGCTTATTTCATTCTTAAGTTGAGTTAGCCAACATCTTTAGGTTTTAGGACCTCACACCATGTTGGTCTTAAACCCCATTTGTAAAAGATCTAAATAAAACATTTAAAGACTTCCTCTTATCAGGTTCATTCTAAAATAATAAAGACAAAATAAATTTTCCATAAGAACTTTGCTTTTCAAAAAACACCCTTTCAAAATGCACATAATAAAATATTTTCCAAAATTTTATCACCCTCATTTAACAATTCTCATAATTGTTACATGAATTTTCAAAAATAAAACTAACAATCTTTTCCAAAAGCACAAATGAACATCTTCTTTCAATTCATTTTGATGAAGATTTCATTTTCAAAATAAAATGAACAATCATCTTTCCAAAAGTCAAAATCAAAATCTAAGAATAAAACTTTCAAAAAGCATGAACCTTTCCATTCAATACACTCACCTATTGAATGGGTTTCATTTTCAAACAAAACTAAATTGTTCAAAAGCATATATGAACATCTCCATTCAATATACCCAAATTTATTGAATGAAGATTTCATTCCCAAATAAAAAAATAATATTATTTGGAAATCCCACTTAAACATATCCCACATATGGTTAAGTTGGAATTCCCTCTTTGAAAAAGCAATAATCACACACAAAACAAATTTTTTACACTTCAAAAAGAAGATTGATTTCCATCCTTACATACCCAAATTTGTTTAATGGAAGTCTTCTTTTTAAAAATCAAAACTTAGCAATAATATTTTCAAAATTCAAAACACATTTGGAACTTCATTTTAGCATACTAAAATTTGCTAAGTGAAGTCTCCAAATCCAAAATAAAAAATTTTCAAACACATTTGGAACTTCATTTAGCATACTCAAATTTGTTAAGTGGAGTCTCTAAATTCAAAATCAAAAATTTTCAAACACATTTTTGGAACTTCATTTAGCATACTCAAATTTGTTAAGTGAAGTCTCCAAATTCAAAATCAAAAATTTTCATACACATTTTTGGAACTTCATTTAGCATACTCAAATTTTCTAGGTGAAGTCTCCAAATCAAAAATCAAAAATTTTCAAACAAATTTGGAACTTCAATTTGCATACTCAAATTTGTTAAGTGGAGTCTCCAAATTCAAAATCAAAAATTTTCAAACACATTTTTGGAACTTCATTTAGCATACTCAAATTTGTTAAGTGAAGTCTCCAAATGCAAAATCAAAAATTTTCAAACAAATATTTGGAACTTCATTTAGCATACTCAAATTTATTAATTAAAGTCTCCAAGTTCAAAATCAAAAAAATTTCAAACACATTTGGAACTTTATTTAGCATACTCAAATTTGCTATGTAAAGTCTCCAAATTCAAATCCAAAAATTTTCAAACACCTTTGGAACTTTTTTCTTTAGCATACCAAATTTGCTAAAGAGAAGTTTCCATTTTCAAAACTAAATAAAAAATTTTTAACACATATTTTAGAATCTCATTTAGCATACTCAAATTTGTTAAGTGAAGTTTCCATTTCACAAAACTAAGTGGGATTTCATCCTTAGCATACTATATTTGCTAAAGTAAAGTCTCCACTTTCAATCAAATCAAAACAAAAATAAAACACATTAGGATTTCCTAAGCATACCCAAATTTGCTAAGGACCCTTCTTTTTAAAAAAAATCAAATATCCAAAACAAATGAAACACCTTAGGATTTTCTTAGCATACCCAAATTTGCTAAGAATCCTATTTTCAAAAAATCAAACAAACACACTTGGGTTCCTCACTTAGCATACCTAAATTTGCTAAGTGAAAATTTCAATCTTCAAAATCAAACAACAATTCACAAAAAGAAACAATTATTTTCAAACACTTCACTTAGCATACCCAAATTTGCTAAGTAAGCAAATTCAAATCAAAACAAAATCAATTGACCCTTACTTTAACATACTCAAATTTGTTAAAGGAAAGGGTCCTCAAATCAAAATAAATCTAAATTCAGACATGAACCTATGAAAGCATCATTCTTAAAATATTTGAATCCACTTTTCAACCTACCCAAATTTGTTGAAGTTGGAATCATATTAAAAAATTCCTATTTCAATCAAATTTCTAAATATTCTCAAATCCATTTAAACCCTACTCCAAGATGTTGGATGTGGGTTTGGATGTGGGTTCAAATTTTCAAATCAAATTCAAAAAATTAGCAAAGATAGAAATCTGATCCAAGGTTGTTTCCTATTACAGATTCTCACCATTAGTTATACACTACAGTCAATTTAGTTGTCTCTAAAAAAAATTTAGAAATTTGTTTTCACTTTCCCTCACGGTATGGATTTAGCTTTGGACCAGACCAACTTCCCCCAATTGGATCATACACACCTTATCCATTTTGGTAGGGGATTTGAGGGAGTGAGGATTACATGTGAGGGCAATCCCCTCATGATTATCAATAGGACCACGATGGTTGGGTAGAAGTCGGTCATCCAGATTGATCTACCTTTTGATTTTGATAACTCCTCATTGAAGAGGAAAGTAGTGGCAGTCCCACCAGATGATAGTACCATCATCACCCATTTGGTGTGCCATGGTTTCTCATCTTTAGGCTAGCACCCTCTCATTACCCTCTAAGGGTAAGGCTCCCCTAATTTTAGGGATTGCCTCCCCTACTTTTGAGTCAGGTCTAGCTCTCACTCCTCTCATCCCTATCGACACAATGAAAGAATAAAACCACATGATCAAGCGGTATCACACTAGGATTGTCAGGGAGATGGAGGCAGTCATCCATTAAGCTGTTGAGGAGTTTCCCATTTTGACTTCACCACTGGTTACAGCAAACTAGTTTCATCATCTCTCTAGGTCAGACATAGAGGATGTTAGGAGGATTGTCACCTCCACCAATGATCCAACATCATCCATCACTCGTCGGTGGTTGTCCGACCTCGATCAATTTTGTTAGGTTGGTGAAGCTTCGGGTTGAGTCGGAGCTCAATTTGATGAGATCTATTATCCCCCATAGTGTGGGAAACATATTCATCAGAGGGCCATGGAGGCCTACATACGTACATTACTTGCTTGGGTTCACTTGTTGATTTTCTCAGTGCTACCCATCCATCACAACATCTCTTACTTGGGACCGTCATCACAGAGGATAACTCCTATGCATTGAGAAAGTGGTGTCTCACCACTACCCACCCCCACCATCACCAGTCATAGCATCTCCAATTCCATCAAAGGCCATGAAGGCCATATACGGGGAGAAGCATACCCCGTTGGTGATCTAACTACGACCAAGGGATCCTACCCCATCTACACCACCTAATATGGTGAGGCCAAGCTCTACTTCTTGACCTTCTGCCCAAGTGGTGGTGTGGAGGGAATGGTGATCCCGAAGCATAGTGGTCGTCCCTTCACCAACTCTACCGTTTGGAGATGGTGAGATAGGTAGCATTGATATCAGCCACCAATAATAGTAGAACCTCCTAGGAATGTCACCCTCTCATAGCTAGTGAAGAGTGTCTCTCATCTAGTGCAGTCCTCATAGATTGACTCCCCAAGTGAGGTCGGTGCCTCGGTCGACAATCACCTGACCGAGATCATTTTTTCCCATTCAGATAGATCATTCTGTCAAGATGATAGTAACACATTATCTTGTAGAGAAGAAGGAGATTTGGGGGAATGGTTGGTCAGATGTGGAGAAGGCTAGCTTCGATCCCAATGAAGATGACTTGTTGGGAGACTAGTCATGGTAGATACGAGATCTCTTCGAGCGAAGCCATGGAAGGTGATGAGGTTGATCGGAAGACACTACCCCTCAACACCTTTGATATCATTGGAACAAAAAAACATGAGCGATAGATAGGATGGCATGTTAGAGGACTTATTAGCGGTTTTGGTAGAAATAAGCCCAGTTCATCCAACTATACATTAGTCACTGAGTTAGTGCATGTCTTGGACCCAACCAAGACCTTACCTCTCATTGAACAAGGTAGCACTAGGATATATAGGAAGGTAGTGGAAAGTACCTCCATGCAAGAAAAAGGCATCAGATCCATGGTTGTGCAGCAAATGAAGGAAGCATTGGCTCAAGTTCAAGGAGGATATCTATTCCAAAGGGTAGACCCTACCCGGAGGAATTCAATTCAATCCAATATTCCAAGGGTTTCGTGCCACATTCCTTCAAAATCTTTATTGGTAGTGGAAACCCAAGGAAGCATATAGCACACTTAAGGGCCAATTGTTGCAACGCGGTGGCAACAACGCTTTGTTTTTCCACCTCTTTATTAGTAGCCTAATAGGGATTGCTTTCAATTGGTATGATGAACTAGCCAATGATTCAGTAAAGACATTTGCTGAGTTAGAGCAACTCTTTATCAAGAGGTTTGCTAGAGCTCAGCATAGAGTTACTATAGGTGATCTTGTTGTAGCACAACATCACCCAAGTGTGTCCCTTGTTGATTATATTCTTTGATGGTGCAATGTGAGTATGAAATGCGAGCCACAGCTGTCTAAGAAGCATGCCATTGAGAATCTTTGAAAGAATATCCATGGCCCTGTCATCATCATGCTTAAGGGCTTCACTATTAAGACATTTGAGAAGCTAATCAACAAGGCAACTATTCTATAAGGAGTGGCCAAACAGTTGCATTTTCAAGACCAGTTGCTTAAAGAAAAGCCACAAAAGGTATGTGAGAAGAAGCTGGGAGTAGTGATAGCGATAGATAAAGGGAAGTAGCTAGCTAGAGATCATTCTGAGAGACCACAACCTCAATAGCCTCTACCTCCTTTGCCACCAGCAGTACACAACCTCCATGGCCACAGCCACCTCCTCAGCCATACCACTAGTAGCGGGGCACACATACCGCCCTAGGTTCTATGGTCCACCTCTTTTAGATAAGCTTAACAAACCTTATTCATTTAAGAGGGAGGTACTCGGAAGATCTTTAAGAATCTCTTAAAGAAGCTTGATTTTTTTGCCCTAGCCTCTGAGATCGAGGAAGTAGGCAAAGTCATGATCTTAACTTTTCCCCTACCACTTATGCTAGGCCATGTTTTGGAGGATTGCTTCACATTTAAGGGGTGGAACTTCAAGACAGGTAGTTATCCCAAAGGAATACCTTGTGGAACAACCATCCAGTTCCATTAGGGTAATCCTTGGGGATACATGTGATCCTTCCAAAACCAAAGAAGGTTGGGATATTTCTTTATCCAAAACCTCTAAGAAGATCATCCAAAAGATCAAGAAGCTTTCCTTATAGGTGCCTGAGTTAGCTCAAACCTCCAACATCAAGGAAGGTTTGCAAGTTGCCAGTGCCAACTTGAGGAAAGGGAGCTTCAACATGGATGTGTCGACTGGATAGCCATTAGCTGCACCAACCAGTCAGCCTTCAACCTATAGTTACAACTTCCACACCGGTGACTTCTTCCACTTCAGTTAGCTCTTCTTCTTCTACTAGTAGAACTCTTGTATCGATAGATAAGGGCATCAAATCCTTTACTCCACTCACTTTACTTGATTTATACTTTGTATCTCCAAAAAAATCTTAGAAATTGATGATTAAAGCTAGTTTGAATTACATCTATGTCACTTATGATGGGTTGTCTTCTTATTCCTAATGATAACTCTTCAAGATAAAATAACTATAATAATTTCAATCTTCCTCTTTGATTGAGTTGGACTTTCCTACTCAATACTATGGGTTCACTTCTTGAGATAGACTTGGAATCATCGATTAGGGTCTCATAGGAGAAGCTATAGGTGAGCTTGATGTGAGGTGAGCCTTCCATTACCTACCACAAGAGATCTCTAAGTCAACCTTGGTGGCAAGGTTACCTCCTAGGTACCTCAAGATGAGGAAACAAGTCATTGGTATAGAGGATCGAAGCCCCTCCATAGAATGCTCTACCCTTGGATATGCTTGTAGAGGACCATCAAGGTGGACTACAATGTCCTCTCATCTAAGAAAGTTTCCATCTAAGCTAAGCATATGATGCCCTTATCTTATCCAAAGAGATGAGGGAGTCACTAATCAAGGCTCTCCTTGATCACGAAATATGGTTAGCTCAACTGACTATTATAGGTGAGGAGGCATATTATACAAAAGAAGCTCAGGGGATCACCTTCACAAATGAAGACCTTCTTCTGGGGGACTGGGAGCACAACCGTCCCCTCTACATCACAGTTGACATGGATAGGTTCAAACTCACCAGAGTTCTTGTTGATCCAGGTGCATCACTGAACATTATGAGTCTAAAGACCCTTTCCTATTTGAGGATTGACATCTCCACACTCTGAGGTGATCGGATGATGTTGAGAGGATTCAATGAGTAAGGTGAGCGAGCTTTAGGTTCCATAGTGTTACCTTTGGAGATAGGGAAAGAAACAAGTTTATCATTAACACTTCACTACTTTTCTTTCTTGGATACATCAAAATAAGATCATTCCATCCTCCTCCATCGGGTGCATCAAGTTTTGAAAGATGGGATTGAATAAAGATGAAAAGTCATTTTGTAAGAGGTTGAGATTTATGAGGATGAAAGCTACTACTCAAAATACCTACTTGGACTTGGATTCAAATTCAAAAGCAAAAGAAAAGAAAATGAAGAAAAGAAAAGGAAAAGAAAATGAAAATAAAAATTCAAGTGAACAAGAAGAATTGAAGAACTAAATTTCCATTACATTTCATTCCATCACCATGGCTCAACCTCCACATAAAACATAGATTCTAGAGGTGGAAGACCTCTTGGCCATCGCCATAAGTCATGTTCAGTTCATAGAGTACTACTATTCACATAGACTTGGAATCCAATCGGAGGATGAGTCTAATGTGATTAGTATACCGTAACCCTCTCAATGGGTTTCCATTGAGGTGACTTTGATCTAGAGAGAAGACCCTACAGATAAAGCAAAAAGTATTCAAATCAGTTTATGTGAAACTATTAGCGTGGAACCTTAGCTCTAACCTCACTTACATCTTAGAAAGTTGAAGGTTTGGTAGTTAAGGAAGTCCCTAAGTCTTCTAGTGATTTGAAGCCGAAGAGATTCTTTTTGGGATCATCACCCTCAAATATTGAAGTTAATGTACAACTTGATGAGGATACATTTAAAGAATCAATGGAATTACCGATTGATTTTTACTCATCTTGTGTTCATAATCTTATACAGAAAGGTTTGGTTCCTCACACATGGTCTAGTAGTACTTTGAAAAGCTATGGAATATTCTAGGGAAGCACAATCAAGAGCAAGACTAGGATTGTATAGTGGGTCCAGTCGATGATGACGATTACTACTTAGTTACCAATCATTTAGTCGATAAGTTCTTCTCACACAACACCAACTCTTATGAGAATGTGTGTTTAGAAACCTCGGATGATCGATGATCTCCAAATCAAAGAAAACGCCATAATTTGAAGAGGAGATTCATTCAACAATTGACAAGCTTAAAGAAATCAACCTCGGGATAGAAGAAAATCCACACCAGACATACATCAGTTCATTGCTGAATGAAGAAGAAACCAATGACTTAGTTAGGCTATTGACTGAGTTTAAAGATTACTTCACATGGAGTTATGAAGATATGCTCAGATTATCTCTTGACGTAGCAGTCCACACGCTAGCAATAGATCCTGATGCTACCCTTATTAAGCAAGCTCCTAAATGCATGCGATTAGAAATTGAATAATAGGTCATTTCTGAAGTCAAGAAATTGATTGGTGTTGATTTCATCAGGGAAGAAAAATATCCCACCTGGTTATCCAGTGTCATTCCAGTTAAGAAGAAGAATGATCAAATTCATATATGCGTCAATTTTAAGGACTTAAACAAGGCATGTCCTAATGATGGGTTTCTTCTTCCTATACCAGAATTAATGGTGGACATCACCTCATCTCATGCAGCCTTTTCTTTCATAGATGGGTCATCTGGCTATAATTAAATCAAGATGTCTCCTAAAGATGAAAGAAACACTTCTTTCAAACCTTGATTGGAATCTTCTATTATAGGGTCATGCCTTTCGACCTTAAAAATGCTGATGCTACATACCAACGAGCCATGACTTAGATCTTCAATGAACTCATCCATTATTAGGTTGAATGCTACGTTGATGATCTAGTAGTCAAGAGTAGAGAAAAGGAAGACCACCTCTTAGACTTGAGAGTAGTTTTCAAACGATTAAGATAATATAACCTCAAAATGAATCCCTTGAAGTGTGCATTTGGAGTAGCTTCAATGAAATTCCTTGGGTTTGTTATTTGATACCCGGGAATAAAGATAGATCCTAAAAATATTAAATATCTTAGAAATGCCACCTCCTAAGAATTTAACTCAACTCAGATCCTTTCAAAGATGGCTGGCATATTTAAGACGCTTTATCTCCAACCCATCAGGGAGATGTAAGCCATTTTTAGCACTTGTCAAAAAGGATGCTAAGTTCAAGTGAAATGATAAGTGTTAGCATGCCTTCAAAGATATCAAGCAGTATTTGGTGAAGTTGCAATTCGCACTATCCCTCATCCCTCATCTACCACTTACTTTTTGATATCTGCCTAATCAAAGGGAAGGATACTATCCTCTTTTCCATTATCTTTCTTTGAAGTAACTTCCTCTAAGCTCTCAAACTTCATGCTCTCTGATCTCCTCCCAGGCTTGATGGCTCCTTGGTCTCGATATCACATTCACCCCTTGCAAAAGGACATGTAAGTGGATTTCTTAGTAGCACACCCACTTCTGGTGATTCTCCGCAGTGATGATCTCACGATGAACAAATCATGAACTTAAGGAGGCCCGCCGATGGGAGATGTATTTTGATGGTGCGGCTTCTTTTCAAAGGGGAAGCACCACGATCTATTCTCCGGGAAAGGTAGGAATAGTTCTCTAACTCTAGATTATGATGTGATGAGATTCTCATTTGTCTTTCCAACGCATGATAATGAAAGAATGAGGCTTTGATTTCGATTTAGTTAGCCATCACTATCAATGTCAGCATCAACATCTTTGGGGATTCTTGGTTATCAACCAAATTTTTGGGTCCTACTAGGTCCTCAAACCCAAGCTTCATCATTCTAGTATACCATGAAGATTGCCCAATTCCACAGTCACCATCTACAAGGTTCCCGAGTAGAAACGCTTGATATGCTTTGGACAAACTTGGGCATGAGAGTCCATTTCAATAAGGTCCAAAATAGATAAGTCTTATCCTTTATTGATGTTAAACTCATCGAGAGACTTTCTCTTGAAGGGGAGGTTGTCATTGCCAAAATGGACAAGGAGCTAGATTGGAGGCAATTGTTCATAGATTATTTGAACACTGGTAAACTACCTCAAGAAAATTCATAAGCCTAGCAGGTGAAACAGAGAGCACTCTCTTATGCTCTTGTTGATGGCACCCTGTACCGCCGATCCTTTGACCGAATGTGGTTACGTTATTTAGACAAATACGAATCATGTGGCATTGTAATCGAGGTACACTCAGGTTTATGCAGAGCACATCAATCCGATCTAAAGATGAAGATAAAGATCAAGAGACTTGGATACTATTGGCCTTCGATGATTACAAATTTCATGGATGTAGCTAGGATATGGCATCAATGTCAGGTACACGGTGTGGTCCTCCACCAACCACCTAATATTCTGCACCCTACATGGGCCTCATGGCCATTTGAGTCTGGGGGTACCAACATTGTGGGTTCGATTGATCCTCCTTCTTCCAAGGAGCATCGATTCATCTTAGCTGCCACCAACTACTTTTCCTATTGGGCAGAAGCCATCCCACTCAGAGGGCTCATAGCTCAGCATCTGCTTCAATTTTTTAGGAATCATATCATATATAGGTTTGGGGTTCCTTGATGAATTATATCCGATAATGGTAGTGCAATCAAAAGTACAAGATCAACAGCTTCGCCAGAAGACATGGTATAGATTAGAGATACTCCAACATCTACTACCCTAGAGCTAATGGCTTAGCGGAAGCATTCAATAAAACTCTCATCCAAATATTGAAGAAGACTCTTGATGGCAACAAACGATAGTGGAATGAGCAGTTGGTTGAAGCCTTGCAGGCCTACCACATCACATACCGAACTCCAAATCAGTCTACCCCATTTTCCTGAGTGTATGGGTCCAAAGTTGTTTTACCTTTTGAAGTTCAACTCCCATCACTAAGGATAGCATTGGGTAGCAAGATCACTACAGGGAAAAATGCAATGTTATGATTAGAAGAGCTCGAATGTTTAGAAGAGAGTCACCTATAGGCGTGCTAGAACCTCCAGTTGTACAAAGCCAAAATGATTCAAGCTCACAACAAGCTGGTCTGCCCTAGGTCTTTTTGAGTAGGAGAACTTGTGTTAGTCTTAAGGAGACCAATTATTATCAGTAGAAAGATGGGAGGCAAGTTTGAACCCACTTGGGAAGACCCTTATGTCACCGAGAAGGCCTACCAAGGAGGATCTTATTAGCTTATTGATTGTAAAGGGGAATAGCTGATGCTTCCAATTAATGGGCTCTACTTAAAGAAATATTACACATGAGACCAATCATATTTGAAAATAATTATTAATAAAAAGAGCAAAGTATGATTCCATTCATCAAATCTTCTTTTCTTTTGAAGCACTATTTGCTTATCTTGTGAATCTGGCTTGACGTGTCTATGGTAGGTGTAAGAGTCCCCCAATGGCATCCTATCCCTCTTTCACAACACAAACATAATTTCTCGACACTATTAGAATAAGTGTAAGGGAACCCGAGAGGCATCTTATTTTGATTAGCACAACTAAGATAAATGTGAGAGATAGTTTAGGGTTTAGGATTTTAGGGTTTAGGGTTTAGGGTTTAGGGTTTAGGGTTAGGGTTAGGGTTTATGAGTTATTGTTTAGGGTTTAGGGTTTAGGGTTTTATAGGGTTTAGGGTTTAGTGTTGTAGGTTTAGGGTTAGTTTTAGGGTTTATGGTTTAGGGTTTAGAATTTTAAAAAAAAAATTAAGTAAATCGTTAGGTTTAGGTTTATTTAGTTTAATTAGTCTATTTTTTATTTTAGTTTATTTTATTGTTTTAGGTTTATTTTTTATTTAATTTAGTTTATTTATTTTTAGTTTAGTTTTTAATATTAGTTTATTTTTTTGGTTTAGGTTTATGTTTATTTTTAATTTTTAGTTTTGTTTTATTTTTTTTATTTTTATGGTTTAGGTTTAAATTTTATTTTTAGGTTCAGGTTTAGGTTTTTATTTATTTTTTAGGTTTAGGTTTTAGGTTTTTATTTTAGGTTTATTTTTGGTTTATTTTAAGGTTTTATTTTTTAGCTTAAGTTTAGGATTATTTTTAGTTTATTTTATTTTATTTAGTTTAGGGTTTAGGTTTAGTTTATTTTAGGTTTAGGTTTAGGTTTTATTTATTTTAGTTTAGTTTATTTTAGTTTAGGTCTAGGTTTATTTTATTTTATTTATTTTAGGTTTAGGTTATTTTATCTTAGATTAGGGTTTAGCTTTTATTTCATTTTATTTTTTTGGGTTTTTTACTTTTAGGTTTTTTTTAGGTTTAGGTTTTTAATTAGTTTTTATTTTATTTTAAGTTTATGTAATTTTTAATTCATGTTTAGTTTTTATTTTATTTAGGACTATTATTTTCAGGTTTATTTTATTTTTTAGTTTAATTTAGATTTTTATTTATTTTATTTTATTTTAGTTGTTATTTTTTAATTTATTTAGTTTTTAGGTTTAGGTTTAGGTTTATGTTTAGGTTTATATTTTAGTTTATGTTTTTATGTTATTTTATTTTATTTTATTCTATGTAGGTTTAACTTTTTTTTTAAGATTTATTTAGTTTAGGATAAGGTTTTTAGGGTTTAAGGTTTAGAGTTTTTTAGGGTTTAGGGGATATGGTTTAGTGTTGTAGGTTTAAGGTTGTAGGTTTTGGGTTTTGGGTTTAAGGATAGTTTTAGGTTTTAGGTTTTGGGTTTAGTGTTTATGGTTTAAGGTTTAGGGTTTATTTTTTATTTTTAGGTTTAAGTTTAGGTTTTTATTTTATTTTTTAGCTTTAGGTTTTAAGTTTATTTTATTTTTATTTTAAGTTTATTTTTTATTTTATTTAGGTTTATTATTATTTTAGTTTAGTTTAGGTTTTTATTTATTTTATTTTAGTTTAGTTTTTATTTTTTATTTTATTTTATTTTTAAGTTTAGGTTTAGTTTTAGGTTTAGGTTTAGGTTTAGGTTTTAGTTAAAGTTTTTTATTTTATTTTATTTTATATTTTATTTATGTTTAGGTTTAATTTATTTATTTTATTTTTATGTTTTATTTAGTGTAGATTTCAGTTATTAGGTTTTTAATGTTTAGGCTTTAGGGTTTAGGGTTTAGGGTTTGGGGTTTAGGGATTAAGAATTAGGGTTGTAGGTTTTAGAGTTTAAGGTTTAGGGTTTAGGGTTTAGGTTTAGGGTCTAGGGTTTAGGGTTTAGGGTTTAGGGTTTAGGGTATAGGGTTTAGGGTTTTAGGGTTTAGGGGTTAGTTTTAGGGTTTGGGCTTTAGGGTTAGAGAATTTTTTTATTTTCTTAAATTAAGGAAACTCGTAGGTTTAGGTTAATTTAGCTTATTTTTTATTTATTTTAGTTTGTTCTACTTTTTATTTAAGTTTATTTTTATTTTTATTTATTTTAGTTTATTTATTTTAGTTTACATTTTTTATATAAATTTATTTTTTAGGTTTAGGTTTTGGTTTATGTTTATTTTTTAGTTTAATTTTATATTTATTTTTTTAGGTTTAGGTATATGTTTATTTATTGTTTATTTATTTTTATTTTATTTTTTAGGTTTAGGTTTTATTTTTAATTTTTAGGTTTAGATTTAGATTTTTATTTTATTTTTGTAGGTTTAGGTTTTTGGTTTTTATTTTGTGTTTATTTTTATGTTTTATTTTTTAGTTTAAGTTTAGGTTTATTTTTAGTTTATTTTATTTTATTTAGTTTTCGTTCAGGTTTAGGTTTAGTTTATTTTAGGTTTAGGTTTAGGTTTAGGTTTTTTTACTTTAGGGTTTAGGTTTTATTTTTTATTTATTTTTAGGTTTATTTTTTAGGTTTAAGTATTTATTTAGTGTTTATTTCATTTTATTTTAGGTTTGTTTTATTGCTATTTTACATTTAGTTTTTATCTTATTTAGGTTTCTTATTTTTAGGGTTTTTTTAGTTTAGTTTAGGTTTTTATTTATTTTTATTTTATTTTATATTTATTTTATATTTTATTTTATTTTTTATTTTATTTAGTTTACATTTTTTTTAGTTATTTTTTTGTAGGTTTTAATTAGCGTAGGTTTAGGTTTTTAGGTTTTTATAGTTTAAAGTTTAGGGTTTAGGGTTTATGGTTTAGGGTTTGGGATATAGGGTTTAGGGTTTACGGTTTAAGATTTAGGGTCTAGGGTTTTGGGTTTTAAGGTTTAGGGTTAGTTTTAGGGTTTTTTTAAAACAAGGGTTTTATAATTTATTTATATTTAATTTTTTTATTTTTATTTATTTATTTTATTTTATTTTATTTTATTTTTTTTTTTTTTTTAGGTTTAGTTTTATTTTTTGGGTTTTATTTTTTTTTTTTATGTTTAGGTTTATGTTTTATTTTTTTTATTTAGGTTTTAGGTTTTATTTAGGTTTAGGTTTTATTTATTTTAGTTTAGGTTTAGGTTTATTTTATTTTATTTAGTTTAAGTTTGGGTTTTAGTTTAGGGTTTAAATTTTATTTTTTAATTTATTTTAAGTTTATTTTTTGGGTTTATTTATCAGTTTAGGTTTTATTTAGTTTTTAATTTAATTTTATTTTAGGTTTTATTTATATATATATATATATATATATATATATATATATATATATATATATATATATATATATATATATATACATATATATATATATATATATATATATATATATATATATAAGGATTAGTTTTATTTTATTTAGGTTTTTTATTTTTTTAGTTTAGTTTAAGTTTTTATTTATGATATTTTAGTATATTTCTTACTTTTATTTTATTTTCTTTTTAGGTTTAGGTTTAGGTTTAGGTTTTAGTTTATGTTTTTATTTTATTTTTGATTAGGTTTTTTGTATGTTTTATTTTTAGGTTTTAATTAGTTTAGGTTTAGGTTTTTAGTTTTCTAGGGTTTTGGATTTAGGGTTTAAGGTTTAAGGTTTATGTTTTGGGGTTTAGGGTTTAGGATTTAGGGTTTAGGGGTTTAGGGTTTAGGGTTTTAGGGTTTATGGTTTAGGGTTTAGGGTTTGGGGTTTAGGGTTTAGGTTTTAGGGTTTAGGGTTTAGGGTTTAGGGTTTAGGGTTTAGGGTTTATGATTTAGGATTTTTAGGGTTTAGGGTTTAGAGTTTAAAGTTTAGGTTTTAGGTTTAGGGTTTAGGTTTTAGTTTAGGGTTAAGGGTTTAGGGTATTTTTTAATAGAGAATAAATTCAGATTCAACGTTTCTTCTTTTCGATTTCATCAACCAAGTAATACACCAAGTTTTCTAAGGCACAAGCAATAACATAGATAAAAAATGAGCACACATAGAGGAAATCAAAAACCCTAGATAAGTAGAACCCTTTCTATTATAAAGACACAGTTCCATACGCAGCAGATCGGATCGACTGTTCTTCAGTTTTTCTAGTTCCCATCAGAATCACCTCGACCTCTCGAGTAGCATGATCCACCATCATATCCCCGATCTCTCCCTTCGCCACCACTACGGTTGTAACCTCTGTCACTCCTCCTTCCTCCATAACTACCACTGCTCTAACCACCACCTCCATATCCACCAGCACCTCCAGATCCCCCACCACCACTATGATAATCGCCACCTCGGCCTTCACCTCCACTACCAGATCTAGACTGAGCATGCTTGATAGTGATGTTCCTTATATCAAGGTTCTGCCAATTCTTAGGGTTTAGGTTTATTTTTTAATTTATTTCATTGCTTTAGATTTAGGTTCACGGTTTAGGGTTTAAGGTTTAGGGTTTTGGGTTAGGGTTTAGGGTGTCGTGTTTAGGGTTTAAGGTTTTAGGGTATGCTTTTAGGGTTTAGGGTTTAGGATTAGTGTTTAAGGTTTAGGATTTAAGATTTAGGGTTTAGGGTTTAGGATTTAGGGTTTAAGGTTTTTTTTAATTAATTAAACTAGTAGGTTTAGGTTTATTTAGTTTATTTTTTATTTATTTTAGTTTATTTATTTTAGGTTTATTTATTTTAGTTTAAGTATTTTATTTTAGTTTTTTTTAGGTTTAGGTTTATTTTTTAGTTTATTTTTATTTTTATTTAATTTTTTAGGATTAGGGTTTACTTTTTATTTTTAGGTTTAGGTTTAGGTTTTTATTTTATTTTTTTTAGGTTTAGGTTTTAGGTTTTTATTTTAGGTTTATGTTTAGGATTTATTTTTTAGTTTAGGTTTAGGTTTGTTTTTAGTTTATTTTATTTTAGTTAGTTTAGGTTCAAGTTTAGGTTTAATTTATTTTAGGTTTAGGTTAAGGTTTTATTTATTTTAGTTTAGTATATTTTAGTTTAGGTTTATGTTTATTTTATTTTTTTTATTTTATTTTTATGTTAGGCTTAAGTTTTCTTAGTTTAGGGTCTAAGATTTATTTTATATTTATATTTAGGTTTATTTTTTAGGTTTAGGACATTATATAGTTTTTATTTTACGTTTAGTTTTAATTTTATTAAGGATTTTAATTCTTAGTTTTATCTTATTTTTTAGTTTAGTTTAGGTTTTACATTATTTTATTTTATTTTATTTTTACTTTTCTAATTTATTTTATTTTTAGGTTTAGTTTTTAGTTTATGTTTTTATTTTATTTTATTTTTTATTTATCTAGGTTTATGTTTTTTATATATATTAGTTTTAGGTTTTATTTAGTTTAGGTTTAGGTTTTGAAGTTTTTAGGGTTTAGGTTATGGGGTTTAAGGTTTTGATTTAGAGTTTTAGGGTTTAGAGTTTTAGGGTTTAGGGTTTAGGGTTAGGGTTAGGGTTTATGGTTTAGGGTTTAGTGTTTAGGCTTAAGGGTTTAGTGTTTTAAGGTTTAAGGATTAGGGGTTAGGGTTAGCTTAGGGTTTAGGGTTAGTATATGGTATAGGGTTTAGGCTTTAGGTTTTAGATTTTTTAGGGTTTACGGTTTACGGTTTAGGGTTAGTTTAGGGTTTAGTGTTTTAGGGTTTATGGTTTAGGGTTTTTTTTGAGTTTAGGGTTTAATATTTAGGGTTGTAGTTTTAGGGTTGTAGGTTTAGTGTTTAGGTTTAGGGTTAGTTTTAAGTTTTAGGGTTTAGGGTTTCAGATTTAGAGTTTAGGCCTTTGCGTTATTTTTTTAAAAAAATTAAGTTAACTGGTAGGTTTAGGTCTATTTAGTTTATTTTTAATTTTTTTACTTTATCTTTTCTTTTTATTTAGGTTTATGTTTAGGTTTAGTTTATTTATTTTAGGTTTATTTATTTTAGTTTAAGTTTTTTATTTTAGTTTATTTTTTAAGTTTAGTTTTATTTTAGGTTTATGTTTATTTTTTAGTTTAGATTTTTTTTAGGTGTATGTTTTATTTTTTTATTTTTATGTTTAGATTTATGATTTTTATATTATTTTTTTAGGTTTAGGATTTAGGTTTTTATTTTAGGTTTATTTTTAGGTTTTATTTTTTAGTTTAGGTTTAGGTTTATTTTTAGTTTATTTTATTTTATTTTTTTTAGGGTTTAGGTTTAGTTTATTTTAGGTTTTGGTTTTATTTATTTTAGTTTAGTTTATTTTAGTTTAGGTTTAGGCTTATTTTATTATGTTTATTTTTGGTTATGTTTTTTTCTAGTTTAGGGTTTAGGTTTTATTTTTTATTTATATTTAGGTTTTATTTTTAGATTTATTTTTTAGGCAAATGTTTTTATTTAGTTTTTATTTTTTTTTTCGTTTTAAGTTTATATTTTTATTTTATGTTTAGTTTTTATTTTATTTAGTTTTTTTTAATTTTAGGTTTAGGTTTTCATTTTATTTAATTATATTTTTACATTTATGTTTAAGTTTAGGTTTATGTTTTAGTTTATGTTTTTATTTTTTCATTTTTTATTTTATTTGAGTTTAGGTTTTTTATTTATTTTATTTTTAGGTTTTATTTAGTTTAGGTTTAAGTTTTTTGGTTTTTAGGGTTTAGGGTTTCGTGTTTAGGGTTTGGGGTTTAAGGTTTAGGGTTGTATGTTTTAGGGTCGTTTTTTAGGGTTTAGTGTTTAGGGTTTAGGGTTTAGGGTTTAGAATTTTAGGGTTTAGGGTTTAGGGTTTAGGGTTTAGAATTTTAGGGTTTAGGGTTTACAGTTTAGAGTATATGATTTTAGAGTTTAAAGTTTAGGGTTTAGAGTTATAGGTTTAGAGTTTAGGGTTCAGGGTTTAGGGTTTAGGGTTAGTTGTAGTGTTTTGGGTTTAGGGTTAGAGTTTTTTTTTAATTTTGAGTTTTTTTAAATTAATTAAATTTATAAGTTTAAGTTAATTTAGTTTATTTTTTATTTATTTTAGTTTATTTTATTTTATTTTTATATAGGTTTTTCTTAATTTTTATTTAGTTTAGTTTATTTATTTTAGTTTAGGTTTTTTATTTTAGTTTATTTTTTTAGGTTTAGGTTTATTTTTTAAATTAGTTTTCTTTTTGTCTTATTTTTTTGTCTAGATTTTGTTTTTTATTTTTAGGTTTAGGTTTTGTGTTTATTTTTAGGTTATAATTTTTAGTTTAGGTTTACATTTATTTTAGGTTTATTTAATTTTATTTAGGGTTTAGGTTTGGTTGAGGTTTAGTTTATTTTAGGTTTAGGTTTAGGTTTTATTTATTTTAATTTAACTTATTTTAGTTTAAGTTTAGGTTTATTTAATTTTTATTTTAAGTTTAGGTTTTTTTTAGTTTAGGATTTATGTTTTATTTTTTATTTATTTTTAGGTATTTTTTAGGTTTAGGTTTTTATTTAGTTTTTATTTTATTTTATTTTAGGTTTTTCTTTTTTTTATTTAGGTTTAGTTTTTATTTTATTTAGGTTTTTTATTTATTTTTTGTTTAGTTTAGGATTTTATTTATATTATTTTAGTTTAGTTTTTTATTTTTTATTTTATTTTATTTTTATTTTTAGGTTTAGGTTTTAGTTTAGGTTTTTATTTTATTTTATTTTGGCATTGGTTTTTTATTTAATTTGTTTTTATGTTTTAATTAGTTTAGGTTTAGCTTTTTAGCTTTTTAGGTTTTAGGGTTAGTTTAGGGTTCGGGGTTTGGGGTTTAGGGTTTAGGGTTTAGGATTTAGGCTTTAGGGCCTAGGTATTATGGTTTAGGGTTCAGGGTTTAAGGTTTTAAGATTTAAGGTTTAGGGTTCAGGTTTTAGTTTAGGGTTTAGGGTTTTTGGTTTTTTTAACAGAGAACAAATTCAGATTCGATATTTCTTCTATTCAAATTCATCAACCAAGTAACACACCAAGTTTTCTAAGACACAAACGATGACATAGATAAAAAATGAGCATGCATAGAGGAAATTAAAAACCTTAGATAGCTAGAACTGTCTCCACTGTAAAGACAGTTCCATAAGCAGCAGATTGGATCGATTGTTCTTTAGTTTCTCCAGTTCCCATCAAAACCACCCCGGCCTCTCAAGTAGCATGATCTAGCATCATATCCCTGATCTCTCCCTCCGCCACCATGATGGTTGTAACCTCCATCACTCCTCCCTCCTCCATAACCACCACTGGTCCCACAACCACCTCCCTATCCACCAGCACCTCTAGATCCCTCACCACTGCTTGCAATAGCTTCTTTGCCTCGCCTTCCGATCTAGACTGAGTTTTGACTACGATGTTCCCACCGGCCAAGGTTACGCCTAATCTTAGGGATGGATTATGTTTAGTTAATTAGGGTTTGGGTTTATTTTTAAATTTATTTAGTTACTTTAGGTTTGGGTTTAGGGTTTGGCATTTAGGGTTTTGGGGTTAGTGTTTGGGTTGAGGGTTTAGGGTTTAGGGTTTATGGTTTAGGGTTTTAAGGTTTATGCATTTAGGGTTTAGGATTAGGGATTAGGGATTAGGATTTAGGGTTTAGGGTTTAGGGTTTAGGTTTGTAAGTTTAGGGTTTAGGGTTTAGGGTTTAAGGTTTAGGGTTTAGGATTTAGTGTTTTGGGATTTTTTTTAAAAAAACTTTTGGTTTATTTAATTAATTTAGTTTATTTTTTTATTTATTTTAGTTTATTTTGCTTTTTATTTTTATTTAGGTTTATTTTTTAATTTTATTTATTTTAGTTTATTTATTTTAATTTAGGTTTTTTATTTTAGTTTATTTTTTAGGTTTAGGCTTAAGTTTATGTTTATTTTTTAGTTGAGTTTTATTTTTATTTTATTTTTTAGGTTTATGTTTTATTTTTTTTATGTTTAGGTTTAGGTTTTTATTTTCTTTTTTTAGGTTTAGGTTTTAGGTTTTTATTTTAGGTTTATTTTTAAGTTTTATTTTTTTAGTTTAGGTTTAGGTTTATTTGTAGTTTATTTTATTTTATTTAGTTTAAGTTTAGGTTTAGGTTTAGTTTATTTTAGGTTTATGTTTAGGTTTTATTTATTTTAGTTTGTGTTTAGGTTTATTTTATTTAATTTTTTTTTATTTTAGGTTTAGGTTTTTTTTATTTTAAGGTTTAGGTTTTATTTTCTATTTATTATTAGGTTTTACATCTAGGTTTATTTTATCAGCTTAAGTTTTTATTTAGTTTCTATTTTTCTTTAGTTTAGGTTTATTTTATTTTTATTTTACGTTTAGTTTTAATTTTATTAAGGTTTTTTAATACTTAGATTTATTTTATTTTTTAGTTTAGTTTAGGTTTTTCTTTATTTTATTTTATTTATTTTTATTTTTTATTTTATTTTATTTTTGGTTAGGTTTAGGTTTTAGTTTAGGTTATTATTTTATTTTATCTAGGTTTGCAATTTTTTATTTATATTTTTTTAAACTGTATTTTGTTTAGGTTAAGGTTTTTAGATTTTTAGGGTTTAGGGTATAGGGTTTAGGGTTTTAGGGTTTAGAGTTTAGCATTTAGGGTTTAGGGTTTTTCTTTAAGAGATAAAAAATTCATATTCAACATTTCTTCTTTTTATTTTCTTCGACCAAGTAACACACTAAGTTTTTTAAGACACAAGCAATGACATAGATCAAAAATGAGCACACATAGAGCAAATCAAAAACCCTAGATGACTAGAACTGTCTCTACTTTAAGACCAAGTTCCATAAGTAGCAGATTGGATTGACCGTTCTTCAATTTCTCTAGTTCCTATCAGAACCACTCAGCCTCAGTGGCGGATCCACCATTATATCCCCGATCTTTCCCTCCACCACCACTACCATCTATTAATTTTGGGTTTTATTTTTAGTTTAGTTTTATTTTTATTTTATTTTTTAGGTTTAGATTTTACTTTAATTTCAATGTATATGTTTATGTTTTTATTTTGTTTTTTTAGGTTTAGGTTTTAGGTTTTTATTTTAGGTTTATTTTTAGGTTATTTTTTGTGGTTTAGGTTTAAGTTTATTTTAAGTTTTATTTAATCTTATTTAAGGTTTAGATTTAGGTTTAGGTTTAGTTTATTTTAGGTTTAGGTTTAGGTTTTATTTATTTTAGTTTAATTTAATTTAGTTTTGGGTTTAGGTTAATTTTATTTTTATTATTAGGTTTAAGTTATTTTGTTTAGGGTTTTGGTTTTATTTTTTATTTAATTTTAGGTTTATTTTTAGGTTTAGATTATTATTTAGTTTTTATTTTATTCTATTTTATGTTTATTTTTTATTTAGGTTTAGTTTTTATTTTATTTAGGTTTTTTTATTTTTAGTTTACTTTAGGTTTTTATTTATTTTATTTTAGTTTAGTTTTTTTTATTTTATTTTTTTTTCTTTTTAGGTTTAGGTTTAGGTTTAGGTTTTTATGTTAGTTTAGGTTTTTCTTTTATTTTATTTTTTTATTATATGTTGGTTTAGGTTTATTTATTTATTTTATTTTTATTTTTTATTTAGTTTAGGTTTAAGTTTTTTGCATTTTAGGGTTTAGGGTTTAAGTTGTAGGTATTGGGTTCAGGTTTGAGTTTAGAATTTAGGGTTTTGTTTTTTTTAAGAGAGAATAAATTCAGATTCAATATTTCTTCTCTTTGATTTCATCAACCAAGTAACCCACCAAGTTTTCTAAGACACAAGAAATGACATAGATCAAAAATGAGCATGCGTAGAGAAAATCAAAAACCCTAGATAACTAGAATCGTCTCTACTTTAAGACCTATTTCCTTAAGCAGTAGATTGGATCGATCATTCTTCAGTTTTTCTAGTTCCCATCAGAACCACTTCGGCCCCTCAAGTAGCAGGATCCAACATCACATCCCCGATATTTCCTCCACCACCATCTTTTATTTTTGGGTTTTATTTTTAGTTTAGTTTTATTTTTATTTTATTTTTTAGGTTTAGGTTTTATTTTTATTTTTAAGTTTAGGTTTAGAATTTTTTTTGTTTTTTTAGGTTAAGACTTTAGGTTTATTTTTAGGTTATATCTTTATAGTTTAGGTTTAAGTTTATTTTAAGTTTATTTAATTTTACTTAGGGTTTACATTTAAGATTAGGTTTAGTTTATTTTTGGTTTAGGTTTAGGTTTTATCTATTTTAGTTTAATTTATTTAGTTTTAGGTTTAGATTAATTTTATTTTTATATTAGGTTTAGGTATTTTTATTTAGGGTTTTAATTTTATCTTTTATTTATTTTTAAGTTTGATTTTAGGTTTAGGTTTAATTTAGCTTTTATTTTGTTTTATTTTATTTTTATTTAAGTTTGTTTTTATTTTTTTAGGTTTTTTAATTTTTAGTTTATTTTAGGTTTTTATTTATTTTATTTTAGTTTAGTTCTTATTTTTTATTTTATTTTATTTTTATGGTTTAGGTTTAGGTTTTGGTTTTAGTTTAAGTTTTTATTTTATTTTTATTTTATTTTATTTTGGTATAGGTTTTTTTATTTATTTTATTTTTATTTTTTATTTTATTTTGGTTTTGGTCTTTAGCATTTTAGGGTTTAGGGTTACTTGAGGGCTTATAGTTTATGGTTTAGGTTTAGGATTTAGAGTTTAGGGTTTAGGGTTAGTTTAGGGTTTAGGGTTTAGGGTTTCTTAGGGTTTAGAGTTTAGGGATTATGGTTTGGGGTTTAGGGTTTAGGGTTTAAGTTTTAGGATAGTAGGTTTAGTGTTTAGCATTTAGGGTTAATTTTAGGGTTTAGGGTTTAGGGTATTTTTTTTTTTAAAAAAAAGTAAACTAGTATGCTAAGGTTTATATAGTTTATTTTATATAGTTTTTAGTTTATTTTATTTAATATTTTTATTTAGTTTGGTTTATTTATTTTAGGTTTATTTATTGTAATTTTGGTTTTTAATTTTAGTTTATTTTTTTAGGTTTAGGTTTAGGTTTAGGTTTATGTTTATTTTTTTAGTTTAGTTTTATTTTTATTTTATTTTTGGGTTTAGGTTTTATTTTTTATTTTTATGTTTAGGTTTAGGTTTTTATTTTCTTTTTTTAGGTTTAGATTTTATGTTTTTATTTTAGCTTTATTTTCTTAAGTTTTATTTTTTTTATTTAGGCTTAGGTGTATTTTTAGTTTATTTTATTACATCTAGTTTAGGGTTTAGGTTTACTTTATTTTAGATTTAGGCTTAGGTTCTTTTTATTTTAGTTTAGGTTTAGGTTTATTTTATTTTGTTTATTTTTGGTTTAGGTTTATTTTTTTTAGTTTAGGGTTTCAGTTTTATTGTTTATTTTTTTTCAGCTTAGATTTTATTTAGTTTTTATTTTATTTTATTTTAGGTTTACTTTATTTTATTTTACATTTAGTTTTTTATTTTATTTAGGTTTTTTATTTTTAGGTTTATTTTATTTATTAATTTATTTTAGATTTTTATTTATTTTATTTTAGTTTAGTTTTTATTTTTTATTTCAATTCATTTTTAGATTTAGGTTTAGGTTTTTATTTTATTTTAGTTTTTTTATTATATTTAGGTTTAGTTTTTTTTATTTTATTTTTAGGTTTTATCTAGTTTAGGTTTAGGTTTTTTGGTTTTTAGGGTTTTGGATTTAGGGTTTAAGGTTTGGGCTTTAGGGTTTAGGGTTTTATGTTTTGGGGTTTATGGTTTAGGGTTTAAGGTTTGGCGTTTAAGGTTTTAGGGTTTAGTTTTTAGGGTTTAGTGTTTAGGGTTTAGGGTTTTAGGGAATAGGGTTTGGGGCTTAGGTTTGTAGGTTTAGGGTTTAGAGTTGAAGGTTTAGTGTTTTATTTATTTATTTCTATTTATTTTATTTTTTTTAAATTAGGCAAACTCATAGTTTTAGGTTTATTTAGTTTCATTAGTTTATTTTTTATTTATTTATTTTTATTTTTTTATATAGTTTAGTTTATTAATTTTAGTTTATTTTTGTAGGTTTATGTTCAGGTTTATTTTTAGTTTAGTTTTATTTTTTATTTTATATTTTAGTTTTAGATTTATTTTTTATTTTTACGTTTAGGTATATGTTTTTTTTAGGTTTAAGTTCTAGCTTTTATTTTAGGTTTATTTTTAGGTAATATTTTTTAGTTTATGTTTAAGTTTATTCTTAGTTTATCTTATTTTATTTATGGTTTAGGTTTAGTTTTATGTTTAGTTTATTTTAGGTTTAGGTTTAGGTTTTATTTATTTTTATTTTAGTTCAGGTTTAGGTTTATTTTATTTTTATTTTACGTTTATTTTTTTTTATTTTAGGGTTTATGTTTTATTTTATATTTATTTTTAGGTTTTATTTTTAGGTTTATTTTTTAGTTTTAGCTTTTTAATTATTTATTATATTATTTTATTTTAGGTTTAATTTATTTTTATTTTAGGTTTTGTTTTTATTTTATTTATTTAGGTTTTTTTAAATTTTAGTTTAGTTTAGGTTTTTATTTATTTTATTTTAGTTTAGTTTTTATTTTTTATTTTATTTTCTTTTTAGGTTTAGGTTTAGGTTTTTGTGTTAGTTTAGGTTATTATTTTATTTTATTTTTTTATTATATTTTCATTTAGGTTAATTTATTTATTTTATTTTTATTTTTTATTTAGTTTAGGTTTATTTCTTTAGCATTTTAGGGTTTAAGGTTTAACTTTTAGGTATTGGGTTCAGGTTTGAGTTTAAATTTAGGGTTTTTGATTTTTTTTTTAAGAGAGAATAAATTCATATTCAATATTTCTTCTTTTTGATTTCATCAACCAAGTAGCACACCAAGTTTTCTAAGAAACAAGCAATGACATAGGTCAAAAATGAGCACGCGTAGAGAAAATCAAAAGCCTTAGATAACTAGAATCATCTTTACTTTAAGGCCCAGTTCATAGATGATGGATTGATCATTCTTGGTTTCTCAGCCCCATAACCACTCACGAGTGGCAGGATCCAACATCACATCCCCGATATTTCCTCCACCACCATCTATTATTTTTGGGTTTTATTTCTAGTTTAGTTTTCTTCTTATTTTATTTTTTAGGGTTAGGTTTTATTTTTATTTTTAGGTATAGGTTTAAGATTTTTTTTTTATGTTTAGACTTTAGGTTTATTTTTAGGTTATATATTTGTAGTTTAGGTTTAGGTTTATTTTAAGTTTATTTAATTTTACTTAGGGTTTAGATTTAAATTTAGGTTTAGTTTATTTTAGGTTTAGGTTTACGTTTTATTTATTTTAGTTTAATTTATTTAGTTTTAGGTTTAGGTTAATTTTATTTTTATATTAGGTTTAGGTATTTTTATTTAGGGTGTTGATTTTATTTTTTTATTTATTTTTAGGATTGATTTTAGGTTTAGGTTTTATTTAGCTTTAATTTTGTTTTATTTTAAGTTTAATTTATTTTTATTTAGGTTTAGTTTTTATTTTTTTAGGTTTTTTAATTTTTAGTTTATTTTAGGTTTTTATTAATTTTATTTTAGTTTAGTTCTTATTATTTTTTTTATGGTTTAGGTTTAGGTTTTGGTTTTAGTTTATGTTTTTTTTATATTTTTATTTTATTTTATTTTGGTTTAAGTTTTTTTATTTATTTTAGTTTTGTTTTTTCTTTTGTTTAGGTTTAGGTTTTTAGCATTTTAGGGTTTAGGGTTACTTGAGGGTTTATAGTTTATGGTTTAGGTTTAGGTTTAGGATTTAGAGTTTAGGGTTTAGAGTTTAGGGTTTGTTAGGGTTTAGGGTGGTTTAGGGTTTAGGTTTTAGGGCTGTAGGTTTAGTGTTTAGGGTTTAGGGTTAGTTTTTGGGTTTAGGGTTTTTTTTTTAAAAAAAAAGTAAACTAGTACGCTAAGGTTTATTTAGTTTATTTAGTTTATTTTATTTTATATTTTTATTTAGTTTAGTTTATTTATTTTAGGTTTATTTATTTTAATTTTTGTTTTTTATTTTAGTTTATTTTTTTAGGTTTAGGTTTAGGTTTATGTTTATTTTTTTAGTTTAGTATTATTTTTATTTAATTATTTGTGTTTAGGTTTTATTTTTTATTTTTAGGTTTAGGTTTAGGTTTTTATTTTATTTTTTTAGGTTTAGATTTTATGATTTTATTTTAGCTTTATTTTCCTAGGTTTTATTTTTTATTTAGGTTTAAGTGTATTTTTAGTTTATTTTATTACATTTAGTTTAGGGTTTAGGTTTAGTTTATTTTAGATTTAGGCTTAGGTTATTTTATTTTATTTTAGTTTTGGGTTTTAGTTTTATTATTTATTTTTTTAGGCTTAGGTTTTTATTTAGTTTTTATTTTATTTTTATTTTACGTTTAGTTTTTTTATTTTATTTAGGAATTTTATTTTAGGTTTATTTTATTTATTAATTTAGTTTAGATTTTTATTTATTTTATTTTGGTTTAGTTTTTCTTTTTATTTTAATTTATTTTTAGATTTAGATTTAGGTTTTTATTCTATTTTAGTTTTTTATTATTTTTATGTTTAAGGTTTTTTTATTTATTTTATTTTTAGGTTTGATCTAGTTTAGGTTTAGGTTTTCTAGTTTCTAGGGTTTTAGATTTAGGGTTTATTATTTTGGGTTTAAGGTTTTAGGGTTTCAGGTTTTGGGTTTTATGTTTTGGGGTTTAAGGTTTAGGGTTTAGGGTTTAGGGTTTAAGGTTTTAGGGTTTAGTGTTTAGGGTTTAGGGGTTTGTGTTTAGTGTTTTAGGGAATAGGGTTTGGGGTTTTGGGTTGTAGGTTTAGGGTTTAGAGTTGAAGGGTTTAGAGCCAGTGTGCTCTATGCTCATCTAGCCTAATCTAGTTTATCTTTTATCTTTCACCTTTTTACTATCATTTTACATAGCTTTATTAATTTTAGTTTATTTTTCTAGGTTTTTGTTCAGGTTAATTTTTAGTTTAGTTTTATTTTTATTTTATGTTTTAGGTTTAGATTTTATTTTTACTTCTACGTTTAGGTATATGTTTTTTTTTTTTAGGTTTACGTTCTAGTTTTTATTTTAGGTTTATTTTTAGGTATTATATTTTAGTTTATGTTTAAGTTTATTCTTAGTTTATTTTATTTTATTTAGGGTTTAGGTTTAGTTTTATGTTTAGTTTATTTTAGGTTTAGGTTAAGGTTTTATTTTTTTTATTTTAGTTCAGGTTTAGGTTTATTTTATTTTTCTTTTACGTTTAGTTTTTTTTAATTTAGGGTTGAGGTTTTATTTTTTTAATTTTAGGTTTATTTTTTAGTTTTAGGTTTTTAATTATTTATTATATTATTTTATTTTAGGTTTATTTTATTTTTTTTTAAGTTTAGTTTTTATTTTATTTATTAAAGTTTTTTATTTTTGAGTTTAATTTAGGTTTTTATTTATTTTATTTTAGTTTAGTTTATATTTTTTTAGTTTAGTTTAGGTTTAGGTTTTAGTTTTGTCTTTTATTTTATTTTATTTTCTTACTTTATTTTTGTTTAGTTCTTTTATTTATTTTATTTTTAGGTCTTATTTAATTTAGGTTTAGGTTTTTAGCTTTTTAGGATTTAGGGTTTAGGGTTTGTTGAGGGTTTGGGGCTTAGGGTTTAGGGTTTAGGGTTTAGGGTTTAAGGTTTTGGGTATAGGTTTTTAGGTTTAGGGTTTAGGGTATAGGGCTTTAGGGTTTTGGATTTTTTTTTAACAAAGAACAAATTCATATTTAAAAGTTCTTCTTTTCAATTTCATCAACCAAGTTACACACCAAATTTTCTAAGACACAAGCAAAGACATAGAGATAAAATTAGCACACATAGAGAAAATTAAAAACCCTAGATAACTATAATCATCTCTACTGTAAAGACAGAGTTCCATAAGTAGCAAATCGGATCGGTCATTCTTAAATTTCTCTTATTCCTATCAGAATAACTCTGGCCTCTCGAGTAATAAGATCCGCTATCATATCCTCGATCTCTCCCTCTGCCACCACCACGGTTATAACCTTCGTCAGTATAGGGTTAGTTTTAAAGTTTAGGGTTTAGGACTTAGGGTTTAGGATTTAGGGTTTAGGATTTTTTTTGATAAACTGGCGGGTTTAGGTTTATTTAGTTTTGTTAGTTTAGGGTTTATCATTTACGGTTTTTTAGGGTTTAAGATTTTAAGTTTACAGTTTAGGTTTGTAGGTTTAGGGTTTTTGATTTAGGGTTTAGGGTTTAGGATTAATTTTAGGGTTTAAGGTTTAGGCTTTAGGGTTTAGGATTTAGATTTTAGGGGTTTTTTTTAAATTAAGTAAACTTGTAGGTATCAGTTTATTTAGTTTATTTTTTATTTTAGCTTTTTTATTTAGGTTTACTTTTTATTTATTTTAGTTTATTTATATTAGGTTTAATTATTTTAGTTTAGGTTTTTTATTTAAATTTATTTTTTTAGGTTTAGATTTATTTTTTAGTTTAGTTTCATTTTTATTTTATTATTTAGGTTTAGTTTTTATATTTTATTTTTAGGTTTAGGTTTAATTTATTTTAATTTTTTAGGTGTGGGTTTTAGGTTTTATTTTTTAGTCTAAGTTTAGGTTTATTTTTAGTTTATTTTATTTTATTTAATTTAGCTTTAGGTTTAGGTTTAGAATATTATAGGTTTAGGTTTAAGTTTTATATATTTTAGTTTATTTTATTTTAGTTTAGTTTAGCTTTTATTTTATTTTATTTATTTTATTTAGGTTTTTTGTTAAGGGTTTAAGTTTATTTTTTTATTCACTTATATTTAGGTTTTTTTATTTAGCTTTTATTTTATTTTATTTTAGGTTTATTTTATTGTTATTTTTGGTTTCGTTGTTATTTTATTTAGGTTTTTTATTTTTTAGTTTAGTTTGGTTATTTTTAATTTTAGTTCTTTTTATTTTTATTTTATTTTCTTTTTAGGTTTAGGTAGGTTTATGATTTACTTTAGGTTTTATTTTTTGGCATTTATCTATATTTTATTATTTTATGTTTTATTTAGTTTAGGTTTAGATTTTTAGCTTTTTAGGGTTTAGGGTTTAGGGTTTAGGGTTTAAGGTTTAGGATTTGGGGTTTAAGGTTTAGGGTTTAGGGATTAGGGGGTAGGGTCTAGGATTTAGGGTTTAGGGTTTAGAATTTAGGTAATAAGGCTTTTAGGGTTTAGGGATTAGGGTTTAAGGTTTAGGGTGTAGGCTTTTTATAGTTTAAGCTTTAGGGTTTAGTGTTTAGGTTTTAGGGCTAGGATTCAGGTTTTAGTTTAGGGTTTATGATTTTTGGCTTTTTTATTTAGTAGAGAACAAATTCAGATTCAACATTTTTTCTTTTTGATTTTATCAACCAAGTAACACACCAAGTTTTCTAAGACACAAGTGACATCTTAGATAAAAATTGAGCACGCATACAATAAATCAAAAGCTCTAGATAAGGAGAACCATCTCTACAATAAAGACATAGTTCCATAAGTAGTAAATCAGATTGGTCGTTCTTCAATATCTCCAGTTCCCATCAGAACCACTCCGGCCTCTCGAGTAGTAGGATCCACCATCATATCTGTGATTTCTCCCTCCACCACCACCACGATTATAACCTCTGTCACTCCTCTCTCCTCCATAACCACCATTGCTCTGACCACCACCTCCATATCCACCAGCACCTCTAGATCCCCTACCACCATTATGATAATCATTGCCACCTTCTTCGCCTCCACCGCCAGATCTAGACTAAGCCTGGTTGACAGTGATGTTCTTACTGCCAAGGTTCTGCCCATTCTTAGGGTTTAGGGTTAGTCTAAGGTTAAAGGTTTAGGGTTAGTTTAGGGTTTAAGGTTTAAGGTTTATGGTTTTGGGGTTTAGGGTTTAGGGTTGTAGGTTTTAGGGCTTAGGGTTTAGGGTTTAGGGTTTAAAGTTTAGGGTTTTAGGGTTTAGGGTTTGGGGTTCAAGCTTTAGGGTTTTAGGGTTTAGGGTTTAGGGTTTATGGTTTAAGGTTTAGGGTTTTAGGGTTTAGGGTTTAGGGTTTAAGGTTTTTTTTCTTAAATTAAGTAAATCGGTTGGTTTAGGTTTATTTAGATTATTTAGTTTATTTTTTTATTTATTTGAGTTTATTTTATTTTTTATATTTATTTATGTTTATTTTTTTATTTAGTTTAGTTTATTTATTTTCGTTTAGGTTTTTAATTTTAGTTTTTTAATTTAAGTTTATTTTTTAGTTGAGTTTTATTTTCATTTTTTTTAGGTTTAGGTTTTATTTTTTATTTTTATGTTTAGGTTTTGGTTTTTATTTTATTTCTTTAGGTTTATGATTTATGTTTTGTTTTTTTTTGGCTTATTTTTTTTGTTTTATTTCTTTACTTTAGATTTAAGTTTATTTTAGTTTATTTTATTTTATTTTGTTTAGTTTAGTTTAGGTTTAGTTTATTTTATGTTTAGTTTAGGTTTTATTTATTTTAGTTTGGTTTATTTTAGTTTAGGTTTAGGTTTAGGTTTATTTTATCTTATTTATTTTATTTTTATTTTAGTCTTAGGTTTTTATTAGTTTAGGATTTAAGTTTTATTTTTTATTTATTGTTAGGTTTTTTTTAGGTTTAGGTTTTTATTTAGTTTTTATTTTTGTTTATTTTTAATTTATTTTATTTTAGGTTAATTTTATTTATATTTTATGTTTAGTTTTATTTTATTTATGATTTTATTCTTATTTTATTTTAATTTAGGTTAAGTTTTATTTCTTATTTATTTTTAATTTTATTTCACGCCAGTTTAGAGTTTAGTTTAGGTTTAGGTTTTATTTTATTTAGGAGCATTTTATTTATTTTTATAGCACACATTTAGAGATTTAGGAGTTTGTGGTTTAGGGATGGCTCAGTATGATTTAGGGTTTAGTGGTGTAGTTTTAGTGATCAGTTAGAGGGGTTTAGGAGGGTTTGGGGTTTAGGGTTAGGATTATGGAGTTTAGTTAGATTTATGGTTTAGGTTTAGGTCTGGTCAGTAGCTTGTATTTATGGTTTAGTTTAGTGGTTTAGGTTTAAGGTTGTTTTGGGGTTTAGGGTTTAGGGTTTAGGCTTTAATGCCTAGGTTTTATGGTTTAGGGTTCTGGGTTTAAGGTTTTAGGATTTATGGTTTATGGTTTAAGTTTTAGGTCTTAAGTTCAAGTTTTAGTTTAGGGTTTAGGGTTTTTGGTTTTCTTTAACAGAGAATAAATTTTGATTCGATATTTTTTCTATTCGATTTCATCAACTGAGTAACACACCAAGTTTTTTAAGACACAAGCGACGACATAGATAAAAAAAGAGCATGCATAGAGCAAATTAGAAACCCTAGATAACTAAAATTATCTCCACTATAAAGACATAGTCAGTTATTCTTTAATTTCTCCAGTTCCCATCAAAACCACCCCGGCCACTCAAGTAGTGTGATATGCCATCATAAACCTGATCTCTCCCTCTGCCACCATGACAGTTGTAACCTCCATCACTCCTACCTCCTCCATAACCACCACTGGTCCCACCACCACCTCCCTATCCACCAGCAACTCTAGATCCCCCACCACCACTGCAATAACTACCGCCTTGCCTTCGCCTTCACCATCAGATCTAGACTGAGCCTTGTTGATGATGACATTCCTGCCATCAAGGTTCTGCCAATCCTTAGGGTTTATGTTTAGGTTTATTAGGTTTTAGGGTTTAGGTTTATTTTTAAATTTATTTAGTTCTTTAGATTTGGGTTTAGGGTTTGTCATTTAGGGTTTAGCAGTTAGGGTTTGGGTTTAGGGTGTAGGGTTTAGGGTTTAGGGTTTCTGGTTTAGGGTTTTAAGGTTTATGCTTTTAGGGTTTAGGGTTTAAGATTAGGGATTAGGGCTTAGGGTTTACGGTTTAAGGTTAATGGTTTAGGTTTGTAGGTTTAGGGTTTAAGGTTTAGGGTTTAAGGTTTAGTATTTAGGATTTAGTGTTTACGGTTTTTTTAAAATTAAGTAAACCAGTAGGTTTTGGTTTATTTAGTTTATTTATTTATTTATTTTAGTTTATTTTATTTTTTTATTTTTATCTAGGTTTATTTTTTATTTTTATTTATTTTAGTTTATTTATTTTAGTTTAGGTTTTTTATTTTAGTTTATTTTTTAGGTTTAGTCTTAAGTTTATGTTTATTTCGTAGTTAAGTTTTATTTCTATTTTATTTTTTAGGTTTAAGTTTTATTGTTTATTTTTAGGTTTAGGTTTAGGTATTTATTTTATTTTTTTAGGTTTAGGTTTTAAGTTTTTATTTTAAGTTTATTTTTAGGTTTTATTTTTTGGTTTAGGTTTAGGTTTATTTGTAGTTTATTTTATTTTATTTAGTTTATGTTTAGGTTTAGGTTTTATTTATTTTAGTTTGGGTTTTGGTTAATTTTATTTTTTATTTTTAGGTTTAAGTTTTATTTTTTATTTTAGGTTTAGGTTTAGGTTTTTATTTTATTTTTTTAGGTTTTGGTTTTAATTTTTTTATTTTAGGTTTATTTTTAGGTTTTATTTTTAGTTTAGGTTTAGGTTTATTTGTAGTTTATTTTATTTTATTTAGTTTATGTTTAGGTTTAGGCTTTGGTTTAGGTTTTATTTATTTTAGTTTGGGTTTAGGTTTATTTTATTTTGTTTATTTTATTTATATTTTAGGTTTAGGTTTTATTTTCAATTTATTTTTAGGATTTACATTTCAGTTTATTTTATCGATTTAGGTTTTTATTTAGTTTCTATTTTTCTTTAGTTTAGGTTTATTTTATTTTTATTTTATGTTTAGCTTTAATTTTATTAAGGTTTTTTAATACTTAGTTTTATTTTACTTTTTAGTTTAGTTAAGGTTTTCCTTTATTTACTTTGTTTATTTTTATTTTTTATTTTATTTT
This sequence comes from Cymbidium sinense, assembly GCA_021442155.1. Classification (NCBI taxonomy): domain Eukaryota; kingdom Viridiplantae; phylum Streptophyta; class Magnoliopsida; order Asparagales; family Orchidaceae; genus Cymbidium; species Cymbidium sinense. The sequence continues at coordinate 73,124,181 of CM038216.1, forward strand.
ATTTTAGGTTTAGGTTTTAGTTTAGGTTTTTATTTTATTTTATTATTTTATTTTATCTAGGTTTGCATTTTTTATTTATATTTTTTAGGTTATATTTAGTTTAGGTTTAGGATTTTACGTTATTAGGGTTTAGGGTATAGGGTTTAGTGTTTTAGGGTTTAGGGTTTAGAATTTAGACTTTAGGGTTTTTTGTTTTTCTTTTTAAGAGAGAACAAATTCATATTCAACATTTCTTCTTTTTGATTTCTTCAACCAAGTAACTCACCAAGTTTTCTAAGACACAAGCAATGACATAGATCAAAAATGAACACGCGTAGAGCAAATCAAAAACCCTAGATAATTAGAACCGTCTCTACTTTAAGACCTAGTTCCATAAGCAATAGATTAGATCGACTATTCTTCAATTTCTATGGTTCCCATCAGAACCACTCTGACCTCTTGAGTAGCGGGATCCACCATCATATCCCAGATCTTTCCCTCCACCACCACCACCATCTATTAATTTTGGGTTTTATTTTTAGTTTAGTTTTATTTTTATTTTATTTTTTAGGTTTAGATTTTACTTTAATTTTTAGGTATAGCTTTATGTTTTTATTTTGTTTTTTTAGGTTTAGGTTTTAGGTTTTTATTTTCAGTTTATTTTTAGGTTATATTTTTGTAGTTTAGGTTTAGGTTTATTTTAAGTTTATTTAATTTTATTTATGGTTTAGATTTATGTTTAGGTTTAGGTTTAGGTTTTATTTATTTTAGTTTTGGGTTTAGGTTAATTTTATTTTTATATTAGGTTTAAGTTTTTTTTAGGGTTTTGATTTTATTTTTTATTTAGTTTTAGCTTTCTTTTTAGTTTAAATTTTTATTTAGTTTTTTATTTTATTCTATTTTATCTTTATTTTTTTATTTAGGTTTAGTTTTTATTTTATTTAGGTTTTTTAATTTGTAGTTTAGTTTAGGTTTTTATTTATTTTATTTTAGTTTAGTTTTTATTTTTTATTTTATTTTCTTTTTAGGTTTAGGTTTAGGTTTTGGTTTAATTTAGGGTTTTATTTTATTTTATTTTTTTGTTATATTTTGGTTTACATATAAAAATTTATTTAATTTTATTTTTTATTTAGTTTAGGTTTAGGTTTTTAGCATTTTAGGGTTTAGGGTTTAAGTTTTAGGTCTAGGGTTCAGGTTTTAATTTAGAATTTAGGGTTTTCGGTTTTTTCTTAAGAGAGAATAAATTTAGATTCAATATTTCTTCTTTTTGATTTCATCAACCAAGTAACACACCAAGTTTTCTAAGACACAAGCAATGACATAGATCAAAAATGAGCATGCGTAGAGCAAATCAAAAACCCTAGATAGCTAGAATCATCTCGACTTTAAGACCTAGTTTCATAAGCAGTAGATTGGATCGATCATTCTTCAGTTTCTCCATTTCCCATCAGAACCACTCCGGCCTCTCGAGTAGCAGGATCCAGCATAATATCCTCGATATTTCCCTCCACCACCACCACCATCTATTATTTTTGGGTTTTATTTTTAGTTTAGTTTTATTTTATATTATTTTTTAGGTTTAGATTTTATTTTTATTTTTAGGTATAGATTTAGGTTTTTATTTTGTTTTTTAGGTTTAGATTTTATGTTTTTATTTTAGGTTTATTTTTAGGTTATATCTTTGTAGTTTAGGTTTAGGTTTATTTTAAGTTTATTTAATTTTACTTAGGGTTTGGATTTAAGTTTAGGTTTAGTTTATTTTAGGTTTATGTTTAGGTTTTATTTATTTTTAGTTTAATTTATTTTAGTTTTAGGTTTAGGTTAATTTTATTTTTATATTAGGTATAGGTTTTTCTATTTAGGGTTTTAATTTTATTTTTTTTATTTTTAGGTTTGATTTTAGGTTTAGGTTTTTATTTTGCTTTTATTTTGTTTTATTTTATGTTTATTTTATTTTTATTTAGGTTTTGTTTTTATTTTATTAGGTTTTTAAATTTTTAGTTTATTTTAGGTTTTTATTTATTTTATTTTAGTTTAGTTTTAATTTTTATTTTATTTTCTTTTTAGGATTTAGGTTTAGGATTTGGTTTTATTTTATATTTTTATTTTTTTTATTTTTTTTATTTTGGTTTAGGTTTTTTATTTATTTTATTTTTATTTTTTAATTTATTTAGTTTTAAGTTTTTAGCATTTTAGGGTTTAAGGTTACTTGAGCATTTATAGTTTAAGGTTTAAGTTTAGGATTTAGAGTTTAGGGTTTAGTTAGGGTAGGGTTTAGTTTAGGGTGGGTTTAGGATTTAGGGTTAGTGTGCAGAGGTTTGTGTGTTTAGGGTTAGTTTTAGGGTTTAGGGTTTAGGGGTTTTTTTAAAAAAGGAAGTAAACTAGTACGCTTAGCTTTATTTAGTTTATTTTATTTTTTATTATTATTTACTTTGGTTTATTTATTTTAGGTTTATTTATTTTAATTTATGTTTTTATTTTAGTTTATTTTTTAGGTTTACGTTTAGGTTTACGTTTCTTTTTTTAGTTTAGTTTTATTTTTATTTTATTGTTGGGTTTAGGTTTTATTTTATATTTTTAGGTTTAGGTTTAGGTTTTTATTTTATTTTTTAGGTTTAGATTTTATGTTTTTATTTTAGCTTTATTTTCCTAGGTTTTATTTTTTAATTTAGGTTTAGGTGTATTTTTAGTTTATTTTATCATATTTAGTTCAGGGTTTAGGTTTCGTTTATTTTAGATTTAGGTTTAGGTTTTTTTATTTTAATTTAGGTTTAGGTTTATTTTATTTTGTTTATTTTTGGTTTAGGTTTAATTTTTTTTAGTTTAGTGTTTCGATTTTATTTTTTACTTTTTTGGCTTAGGTTTTTATTTAGTTTTTATTTTATTTTATTTTAGGTTTATTTAATTTTTATTTTACGTTTAGTTTTTTATTTTATTTAGGTTTTTTATTTTTAGGTTTATTTTATTTATTAGTTTAGTTTAGATTTTTATTTATTTTATTTTAGTTTAGTTTTTATATTTTATTATAATTTATTTTTATATTTAGGTTTAGGTTTTTATTTTATTTTAGTTTTTTATTATATTTATGTTTAGCTTTTTTTATTTATTTTATTTTTAGGTTTTATCTAGCTAAGGTTTAGGTTTTTAGGTTTTTAGGGTTTAGGGTTTAGGGTTTAAGGTTTGGGCTTTAGGGTTTAGTATTGTATGTTTTAGAGTTTGAGGTTTAGGGTTTAGGGTTTAGGGTTTAGGGATATATGGTTTAGTGTTTAGGGTTTAGGGTTTAGGGTTTAGGGTTTTAGGGATTAGGGTTTGGGGTTTAGGGTTGTAGGTTTAGGGTTTAGGATTGAAGGTTTAGTGTTTTATTTATTTATTTCTATTTATTTTATTTATTTTATTTTATTTTTAATTAGGTAAACTCATAGGTTTAGGTTTATTAATTTAATTAGTTTATTTTTTATTTTTTATTTTTTTTATTTTTTATTTATTTTTATTTTGTTTAGTTTATTAATTTTAGTTTATTTTTGTCGGTTTAAGTTTAGGTTTAGGTTTAGGTTTATTTTTTAGTTTAGTTTTATGTTTATTTTATATTTTTGGTTTAGATTTTATTTTTTATTTTTAGGTTTATGTTTATGTTTTTATTTTATTTTTTTAGGTTTAGGTTTTATGTTTTTATTTTAGGTTTTTTTTTAGGTATTATTTTTTAGTTTATGTTTAAGTTTATTCCTAGTTTATTTTATTTTATTTTGGGTTTAGGTTTAGTATTATGTTTAGTTTTATTCAGGTTTAGGTTTAGGTTTAGATTTTATTTTTTTATTTTAGTTTAGGTTTAAGTTTATTTTATTTTTATTTTACATTTAGTTTTATTTAGTTTAGGGTATAGGTTTTATTTTTTATTTATTTTTAGGTTTTATTTTTAGGTTTATTTTTTAGTTTTAGGTTTTTAATTAGTTATTATTTTATATTTATTTTAGGTTTAGTTTTTATTTTATTTATTTATGTTTTTTTACTTTTTAGTTTAGTTTAGGTTTTTATTTATTTTATTTTAGTTTAGTTTATATATTTTTTAGTTTAGGCTTTTATTTTATTTTATTTTATTTTCTTACTTTATTTTCTTTTAGGTGTTTTTATTTATTTTATTTTTAGGTTTTATTAAGTTCAAGTTTAGGTTTTTAGCTTTTTAGGGTTTAGAGTTTATTAAGGGTTTGGGGCTTAGGGTTAAGGGTTTAGGGTTTAAGGTTTTGGGTTTAGGTTTTAGGGTTTAGGGTTTAGTGTTTAAGGATTAGGATTTTTTTTTTAATAGAGAACAAATTCAGATTTAACATTTCGTCTTTTTTATTTCATCAACCAAGTAACACACCAAGTTTTCTAAGACACAAGCAATGACATAGATATAAAATGAGCACACATAGAGAAAATCAAAAACCCTAGATAGCTATAACTGTCTCTACTGTAAAGACATAGTTTCATAAGCAGCAGATCGGATCAGTCATTCTTCAATTTCTCTAGTTCCCATCAGAACCACTACGGCCTCTTGAGTAGCAGGATCCACCATCATATCCACGTTCTCTCCCTCTACCACCACCACGACAGTAAGCTAAGTTAGTTTAAGGTTAGTTTTAAGGTCTAGTGTTTAGGGTTTATGAATTAGGGTTTAAGACTTAGGGTTTAGGATTTAGGGTTTATGGTTTTTTTAATAAATAGATGGGTTTACATTTATTTAGTTTTCTTAGTTTAGAATTTATCATTTAGGGTTTTTTAGGGTTTAAGGTTTTTTAGGGTTTAAGATTTTGGGTTTAGGATTTAGGGTTTAGGTTTGTAGGTTTAGAGTCATCGATTTTGGGTTTAGGGTTAGTTTTAGGGTTTAATGTTTAGGCTGTAGGGTTTAGGATTTAGAGTTTAGGGTTTTTCTTAAATTAAGTAAACCGGTAGGTTTAGGTTTATTTAGTTTATTTTCTATTTATTTTACTTTATTTTAACTTTTTAATTTAGGTTTACTTTTTATTTTTATTTATTTTAGTTTATTTATATTAGGTTTATTTATTTTAGTTTAGGTTTTTTATGTAAATTTATTTTTTAGGTTTAGGTTTTTTTTAGTTTAGTTTTATTTATATTATTATTTAGGTTTAGTTATTATATTTTATTTTTAGGGTTTGGTTTAATTTATTTTATTTTTTTAGATGTGGGTTTTAGGTTTTATTTTTTAGGTTAGGTTTAGGTTTATTTTTAGTTTATTTTATTTTATTTAGTTTAGGTTTAGGTTTAGGTTTAGGTTTAGATTATTATAGGTTTAGGTTTTGGTTTTATTTATTTTAGTTTATTTTATATTAGTTTAGGTAAGATTTATTTTATTTATTTTATTTTATTTTTATTTAAGGTTTATGTTTTCTTTTTTTATTAAGGGTTTAAGTTTTAGTTTTTATTTACTTTTAGGTGCACTTTTATTTTAGTTTTTATTTTATTTTATTTTAGGTCTCTTTATTTTTATTTTAGGTTTAGTTGTTATTTTATTTAGGTTTTATCTTTAGTTTAGTTTGGTAAATTTTAGTTCTTTTATTTTATTTTATTTTCTTTAAGTTTAGGTTTAGGTTTAGGTTTAGTTTAGTTTATGATTTACTTTAGGTTTTATTTTATTTTGGCTTAGGTTTATATTTATTTTATCTTAGGTTTTAGTTTTGGTTTAGGTGTGGTAGGGTTTAGGGTTTAAGGTTTAGGATTTGGGGTTTAAGATTTAGGGTTTGGGTTTTGGGTTTAGGTTTAGGGTGTAGGGTAAAGGATTTAGGGTTTAGGGTTTAGGGTTTATGGTTTTAGGGTTTAGGGTTTAGGGTTTAGCATTTAGGTAATAAGGCTTTTAGGGTTTATGGTTTAGGGTTTAAGGTTTAGGATGCTTTTAGAGCTGGGTTTAGGGTTTAGGTTTTAGGTATAAGATTCAGGTTTTAGCTTAGGGTTTATAATTTTTGGCTTTTTTATTTAATATAGAATGAATTCAGAGTCGACATTTCTTCTTTTTGATTTCATCAACCAAGTTACACACCAAGTTTTCTAAGAGGCAAGTGACGACTTAGATAAAAAATGAGCACGCATACAGCAAATGAAAAGCTCTAGATAACTAGAACTATGTTTACTATAAAGACGTTGTTCCGGAAGAAGCAAATCAGATCGGTCGTTCTTCAATTTTTCCATTTCCCATAAAAACCACTCTGGCCTCTCGAGTAATAGGATCCACCATCATATCTGTGATCTCTCCGTCCACCACCACCACGGTTGTAAGCTCCTCTCGCCTCCATAACCACCACTGCTCCGACCACCACCTCCATATCCACCAGCACCTCTAGATCCCCCACCACCATTGAGATAACTGTTGCCTCCGCCTTTGCCTCCACCGCCAGATCTACACTAAGCCTGGTTGACAATGATGTTCTTACTGTCAAGGATCAGCCCATTCTTAGGGTTTAGTGTTAGTTTAGGGTAAAAGGTTTAGGGTTAATTTAGGGTTTAAGGTTTAGGATTTATGGTTTTGGGGTTTAGGGTTTTGGGTTGTAGGGTTTAGAGTTTAGGGTTTTAGGGTTTACAATTTAAGGTTTAGGCTTTAGGGTTTTAGGGTTTAGGATTTAGGGTTTATTGTTTAGGGTTTAGGCTTTTAGGGTATAAGGTTTAGGTTTTAGGGTTTAGGGTTTAGAGTTTCGGGTTGAAGGTTTATTTTTCTTAAATTAAGTAAATCGGTTGGTTTAGGTTTATTTAGTTTATTTTTTATTTATTTGAGTTTATTTAATTTTTCATTTTTATTTAGGTTTATTTTTTATTTTTATTTAGTTTAGTTTATTTATTTTAGGTTTATTTATTTTAGTTTTGGTTTTTAATTTTAGTTTTTTAAATTTAGGCTTATTTTTTCTTTGAGTTTTATCTTTATTTTTTTTAGGTTTAGGTTCGATTTTTTATTTTTATGTTTAGGTTTTGGTTTTTATTTTATTTCTTTAGGTTTATGATTTATGTTTTTATTTTAGGCTTCTTTTTTAGGTTTTATTTCTTCACTTTACAATTAGGTTTACTTTTAGTTTATTTTATTTTATATTAGGTTTGATTTTTTATTTTTTAGTTTATTTTTATTTTTATTTTTATTTTTTAGGTTTAGGGTTTATTTTTTATTTATAGGTTTATGTTAAGGTTTATGTTTTATTTTTGTAGGTTTAGGTTTTTATTTTAGGTTTTATTTTTTAGTTTAGGTTTAGGTTTACTTTTAGTTTATTTTATTTTATTTAGTTAATTTAGTTTTTGGTTTAGGTTTTGTTTATCTTAGTTTAGTTTATTTTAGATAAGGTTTACGTTTATTTTATTTTCTTTATTTTAGGTTTAGGTTTTTTTTTTCTTTTTTAGGTTTATTTTTTAGGTTTAGGTTTTTAGTTAGATTTTATTTTATTTTATTTTAGGTTTATTTTATTCTTAATTTATGTTTAGTTTTTATTTTATTTAAGGTTTTTATTTTTTGGTTTATTTTATTTTTTTGTTCAGTTTAGGGTTTTATTTATTTTATTTTATTTTACTTTTTATATTATATTTTACTTTATTTTTACCTTTAGGTTTAGGTTTTGGTTTATGTTTATATTTTATTTTAATTTTTTATTTTATTTAGGTTTAGGTTTTTTTATTTATTTTATTTTAGGTTTTATTTAGTTTAGGTTTTGTTTGAGTGGCCCAGGATTTAGGGTCAGGTGGTGGAGGGTGTGGTGGGTGTGGGCACAGGTGGGTTTAGGGTGGTGTGGTAGGAGTGGAGGAGGTTTAGGGAAAGGAGAGAGGTTTAGGGTTAGTGGAGGGTGTGGTAGGGTTAGGGTTGTGTTTTTAGGGTTTATAGTGTTAGGATTTTTTTATTTTTAAAATTAAGAAACAGGTTTTAAGTTTATTTATTTTAGTTAGTTTATTTTTTAATAATTTTAGTTTATTTTATTTTTATTTAGGTTTATTTTTATTTTGTTTAGTTTATTTATTTTAGGATTTTTTACTTTAGTTTAGGTTATTTATTTTAGTTTATTTTTTTTAAGTTTAGGTTTATTTTTTTAAGTTTAGGTTTTAGGATTTTATTTTATGTTTATTTTGAAGTTTTATTTTTTCGTTTAAGTTTAGGTTTATTTTTAGTTTATTTTATTTTATTTAGGGTTTAGGTTTAGTTTATTTTAGGTTTAGGTTTAGGTTTTATTTATTTTAGTTTAGTTTATTTTAGCTTAGGTTAGGTTTATTTTATCTTTATTTTAGGTTTAGGTTTTTTTTTAGTTTATGGTTTATGTTTAATTTTTTTTTATTTTTAGGCTTATTTTTTAAGTTTAGGATTTTATTTAGTTTTTATTTTATTTAGGTTTTTTATTTTTTAGTATAGTTTAGGTTTTTATTTATTTTATTTTAGTTTGGTTTTTTTTAGGTTTAGGTTCAGGATTAGGTTTAGGATTAGGTTTTAGTTTAGGTTTTCATTTTATTTTATTTTTTTATTTTATTTTAGTTTCTATTTTTTTATTCATTTTATTTTTAGGTTTTATTTAGGTTTTTAATTTTTTAGTGTTTCATGCCACGTAGATCTACTATGGATGCTATACATTTGTTAAGAGGTTTGATGGAGAAGTATAAAGAAAGTAAAGAGGATCTACATTTGATATTTATTGATTTAGAGAAAGCTTATGATAAAGTTTCAAGAGATGCTCTTTGGAGAGTTCTAGAACAGAAAGGAGTTAATATTGGTTATATTCAAGTAATTAAGGATATGTATACTAGAGCTATTACTTGTGTCCAAATTCAAGGAGGATTGACAAAATATTTTCCTATTTCAGTTGGATTACATCAAGGATAAACTTTAAGCCCTTATCTTTTTGCTTTAGTTATGGATGTTCTTACTAGGCATTTACAAAAAGATGTACCTAGGTGTATGCTTTTTGCTGATGACATTCTTTTTGTTGATAAGACTAGAGAGGGAGTCCAATAGAAACTTGAATTATGGAGGTTAACATTAGAGTCTAAAGGTTTTCATTTAAGTAGATCTAAAACTGAATATATGGAGTGTAATTTTTGTTGTAGAAGCTCTAGTGGTAGTGTTGTGACATTAGGTGAAGAAGTCATTAATAAAAGTGAGCGATTCAGATATTTAGGTTCTATTGTTTAAAATGATGGTGAAATAGATGGATATGTTATTAGTAGAATTCAAGTTGGATGTTTGAAGTGGAGGAATGCATCTGGCCTGTTGTGTGATAGAAAAGTTCCACTTAAACTTAATGGAAAATTTTATAAGATGTTGGTAAGACCTGCAATGACTTATGGTGCAGAATGTTGGCCAATAAAAGAGAAGCGTAAGAATAAGTTAAGTATTATAGAGATGAGGATGCTCAGGTGGATGAGTGGCTTTACTCTTAGAGATAAAATGTGAAATGAGTATGTTTGCTAAAAAGTTGGAGTAGCGATAAGATAAGATTAGAGAGTTGCCTTAGATAGTAATAACATAAAGCATCGACCGTCGATGACCGTTAGGAGAGATGCATTAGATTTTCGATGTTAAGAAAGGTAGTGACCTAAAAGACTTGGTTAAGATGTAAAAAAATGACCTAAGTATACTTGAATTAAATGAGAATTTGACACATATTAGGACACAATGGAGACGAAGGATTCAAGTAGCAAACCCCACTTAGTGGGATAAAGGCTTGTTGTCATTGTTGTTGTAGTGTTTAGGGTATAATATTTAGGGTTTAGGATTTGGGGTTTAGGGTTTAGGGTTTAAGGTTAAGGATTTAGGGTTTAGGGTTTAAGTTTTTAAGTTTAGGGTTTAGGGTTTAGGGTTTTTTTTAATAGAGAATAAATTTTGATTCAACATTCTTCTTTCAAATTTCATCAACCAAGTAACCCACCAAATTTTCTAAGACAAAAATGATGACATAAATAAAAAAATGAGCACACATAAAGCAAATCATAAACCCCAGATAACTAGAACTATCTCTACTATAAAGATAAAGTTCCATAAACAGTAGATCGGATTGACCGTTCTTCAATTTCTATAGTTCCCATCAGAACCACTTGGTCTCTCGAGTAGCGGGATCCACCATTATATCCCTGATCTCTCCCTCCACCACCACCACAGTTGTAACCTCCATCACTTCTCCTGCCTTTATAAGCACCACTGCTCCTACCACTACCTCCATATCCACCAGCACCTCCAGATACCCCACCACCGCAGCGATAACCTCCACCTTCGCCTCCATCGCCAGATCGAGACCGAGGCTGATTGACGGTAATGTTCCTGTCGTCAGGGTTCTTCCCATTCTTTAGGTTTAGGTTTGTTAGGCTTTAGGGTTTAGGCTTAATTTTTAATTTATTTAGTTACTTTAGCTTTAGGTTTATGGTTTGGGGTTTAGGGTTTAGGGTTTTAGGGTTTAATCTTTTAGGGTTTAGGTTTTAGGGTTAGGGTTTAGTGTTTTAGGGTTTAAGGTATTAAGGTTTAGGGTGTAGGGTTAGGGTTTAGGGTTTAAGGTTTAGGGTTTAGGCTTTAGGCTTTAGGGTTTAGGGTTTTGAGGGTTTACGGTTTAGGGTTAGTTTATGGTTTAGAGTTTTTAGGTTTAAGAATTAGGGTTGTAGTTTTGGGGTTTAGTGTTTAGGGTTAGTTTTAGAGTTTAGGGTTTAGGGTGTAGAGTTTATGGTTTAGGCCTTTTTTTAAATTAAGTAAATGAGTAGGTTTAGGTTTTTCTTAGTTTATTTAGGTTATTTTTTATTTATTTTAGCTTATTATATTATTTATTTATATTCATATTTATTTTTAATTTTATTTAATTTAGTTTATTTATTTTAGGTTTATTTATTTTACTTTAGGTTTTTTATTTTAGTTTATTTTTTAGGTTAATGTTTAGGTTCATGTCTATTTTTTAATTTAGTTTAATTTTTATTTTATTTTTTAGGTTTAAATTTTATTTTTTTTTCTTATTTTTAGGTTTAGGTATAAGTTTTTTATTATTTTTTAGGTTTACATTTTAGGGTTTTATTTTAGTTTTATTTTTTATGTTCTATTTTTTATTTATTTTATTTTATTTAGTTTAGGGTTTAGGTTTTGTTTATTTGAAGTTTAGGTTTAGGTTTACTTTAATTTTATTTTTTTTTAGGTTTAGGCTTTTTATAGCTTAGGGTTTAGGTTTTATTTTTTTATTTATTTTTAGGTTTAGGTTTTATTTAGTTTTTATTTTTTATTTTAGGTTTATTTTATTTTTATTTTTTGTTTAGTTTTTATTTTATTTAGGTTTTTTTGGTTTTAGGTTTATTTTATTCTTTGGTGTATTTTAGGTTTTTATTTATATTATTTAAGTTTAGTTTTTTTTTATTTTTATGCTTAGGTTTAGGCTTAGGTTTTAGTTTAGGTTTTTATTTTTATTTTATTTTTTTATTATATGTAGGTTTCAATTTTTTTCATTTATTTTATTTGTAGGTTTTAATTAGTTTAGGTATATGTTTGTACATTATTAGGGTTTTGGGTTTAGGGTTTCGAGTTTAGGGTTTGGGGTTTAGGGTTTAGGGTTTAGAGTTGTAGGTTTTAGGGTTTACGATTTAGGGTTTATGGTTTAGGGTTTTAGGGTTTAAGGTTTAGGGTTTAGGGTTTCAGGGTTTAGGGTTTAGGGTTTAGTGTTTAGGGTTTAGGGTTTTAAGGTTTAGGGTTTAGCATTTAGGGTTTAGGGTTAGTTTTAGAGTTTAGTGTTTAGGGTTTAGGGTTTTTGAGGATTTCGGGTATAGGGTTTAGGGTTGTAGGTTTAGGGTTTAGGGTTTAAGGTTTACGGTATAGGGTTCATGGGTTATGGTCTTTTTTTAATTACGTAAACTAGTAGGTTTAGGTTTATTTAGTTTATTTAGCTTATTTTTAATTTATTTTAGTTTATTATATTATTATTTTTTATATATGTTTATTTTTAATTTTTATTTATTTTAGTTTAAGTATTTATTTTAATTTATTTTTTAGGTTTCGTTAGGTTTATGCTTATTTTTTAGTTTAGTTTTATAAAGTTTTTTAGTTTTGCTTTTATATTTCTTTTTAGGTTTTGGTTTTGGCTAGATTTTCTTTTATTTTTAAGCTGCTCTTTTATTTTTACTACCTTCCGTGCTCTTTAGGTTTTATTTTTTTATTTAGGTTTAAGAATATTATTTATTTATTTTAATTTATGTAGTGAAGGTTTAAGTTTAGGTTTTATTTGTTTCAGTTTAGTTTATTTTAGTTTAGGTTTAGGTTTATTTTATTTTGTTTATTTTAGGCTTAGTTTTTTTTAGTTTAGGGTTTAGGTTCTACAATTTATTTTTAGGTTTTATTTTTATGTTTAGGTTTTTATTTAGTTTTTATTTTATTATATTTTCATTTTATTTTTATTTTATTTTATGTTTATTTTTATTTTATTTATTTTTTATTTTTTAGGTTTAATTTATTTTTTAGTTTAGTTTAGGTTTTTATTTTATTTTCTTTTATTATTTTATTTAGGTTTTGGTTTTTTTATTTATTTTATTTTTAGGTTATACTTATTTTACCTATAAGTTTTTAGGTTTTTTCAATTTAGGGTTTAGGGTTTAGGGTTTAGGATTGTAGGTTGTTAGTTTAGGGTTTAGGGTTGTAGGTTTAGGGTCTAGGGTTTAGGGTTTCAAATTTAGGGTTTAGGGTTTAGGGTTTAAGATTTATGGTTTAGGGTTTAAGGTTTTAATGTTTAGGGTTTAGGGTTTAAGGTTTATCGTTTAGGGTTTAAGGTTTAGGATTTGGGTTTTTTTTATTTGGTATTTTTTTAAAATTAGGTAAACTCGTAGGTTTAGGTTAATTTAGTTTATTTTCTATTTATTTTAGTTTATTCTATTTTGTATTTTTATTTAGGTTTATTTTTATTTTTATTTAATTTAGTTTATATATTTTAGGTTTATTTATTTTAGTTTAGGTTTTTCATTTTAGTTTATTGTTTAGGTTTAGGTTTAGGTTTATTTTTTAGTTCAATTTTATTTTTATTTTATATTTTAGGTTGGGTTTTATTTTTTATTTTTAGGTTTAGGATTAGGTTTTTATTTTATTTTTTTTAGGTTTAGGTTTTATGTTTTATTTTAGATTTATTTTTAGGTTTTATTTTTTAGTTTATTTTATTTTATTTAGGGTTTAGGTTTAGGTTTAGGTTTAGTTTATTTTAGGTTTAGGTTTTATTTATTTTAGTTTATTTTATTTTAATTTAGGTTTAAGTTTATTTTTTTATCTTAGGTTTAAGTTTTCTTTTTAATTTAGGATTGAGGTATTATTTTTTATTTAAGTTTAGGTTTTTTTTAGGTTTAGGTTTTTATTTATTTTTTATTCTATTTTATTTTAGGTTTATTTTTGCTTTTTAGGTTTAATTTTTATTTTATTTAGGTTTTTTATTTTTTTACTTTAGTTTAGGTTTTTATTTTTTATATTTTAGTATAGTTTTTATTTTTTTATTTTATTTTCTCTTTATTTTAAGGTTTAGCTTTAGGTTTAGGTTTAGGTTTTAGTTTAGGTTTTTATTTTATTTTATTTTTTATTTTATTTAGGATTAGGTTTTTTTATTTATTTTATTTTTAAGTTTTATTTAGTTTAGGCTTAAGTTTTTAGCTTTTTAAGGTTTTAGGTTAGTTGAAGGTTTAAGATTTAGGGTTTAGGATTTAGGGTTTAGGGTTTAAGGTTAAGGGTTTAGGGTTTAAGTTTTAGGGTTTATGGTTTAGGGTTTTAGGGTTTTAGGGTTTAGTGTTTAGGGTTTAGGGTTTAGTGTTTAGGGTTTAGGGTTTAGGGTTTTTAGAGTTTAGAGTTTAGGTTATTGGTATAGGGCTGAAGTTTTAATTTTGGGTTTAAGGTTTTTGTTTTTTTCTTAACTGAGAACAAATTCAGATTCAGCATTTCTTCTTTTTGATTTCATCAACCAAGTAACACACCAAGTTTTTTAAGAAACAAGTGACGACATAGATAAAAAATGAGCACACATAGAGCAAATAAAAAACCCTAGATAACTAGAACCATCTTTAATGTAAAGACACATCTCCATAAGCAGTAGATCAGATTGCCCATTCTTCAGTTTCTCCTGTTTCCATGAGAACTGCCCGCTCCTCTCGAGTAGCGGGATCCGTCATCATATCCCTGATCTCTCCCTCTGTCACCACCACGGTTGTCACCTCCATCGCTCCTCCCACCTCCAAAACCACCACTTCTCTGACCACCACCTCCATATCCACCAACACCTCTAGATCCTCCACCACCATTATGATAACTGCCACCTCTACCTTCGCCTCCACCGCCAGATCTAGACTGAGCTTGGTTGATGGTGATGTTCCTGCTATCAAGGTTCTGCCCATTCTTGGGGTTTAGGTTTATTAGTTTTTAGGTTTTAGGTTTATTTTCTAAATTATTTAGTTACTTTAGGTTTAGGTTTAGAGTTTGGAGTTTTGGGTTTGGTTTTAGAGTTTAGCATTTAGGGTTTAGGTTTTAGGGTTTAGGGTTTAGGGTTTTAGGGTTTAAGCTTTTAGTGTTGAGGGTTTAGGGTGAGGGTTTAAGGTTTAGGGTTTTAGGGTTTAATGTTTAGGTTTTAGGGTTGGGGTTTAGGATTTTCAGTTTAGGGTTTAAGGTTTAGGGTTTTAAGGGTTTAGGGTTTAGGATTTTGTTATGGTTTAGGGATTAGGGTTTAGTATTGTTGGTTTAGGGTTTAGGATTTAGGGTTAGGTTTAGGATTTAGGGTTTAAGGTTTAGGGTGTAGGATTTAGGGTTTAGAGATTAGGGGGTTTATTTTAAAAATTAAGTAAACTAGTAGGTTTATGGTTATTTAGTTTATTTAATATATTAATTATTTATTTTAATTTATTTAATTAATTTATTTAGGTTTATTTTTTATTTTTATTTAGTTTAGATTATTTATTTTAGCTTTATTTATTTTAGTTTGGGTTTTTTATTTTATTTTACTTTTTAGGTTTAGGTTTAGGTTTAGGTTTATTATTTTAGTTGAGTTTTATTTTTATTTTATTTTTTAGGTTTAGGTTTAGGTTTTTATTTTATTATTTTTAGTTTAGGTTTTAGGTTTTTATTTTAGATTTATTTTGAGGTTATATTTTTTAGTCTAGGTTTAGGTTTATTTTTAGTTTATTTTATTTTATTTTGGCTTAAGGTTTTATTTATTTTAGTTTAGTTTATTTTACTTTAGGTTTAATTTTATTTTATTTTTATTTTAGGTTTAGGCTTTTTTTAGTTTAGGATTTAGGTTTTATTTTTTATTTACTTTTAGGTTGAGGTTTTTATTTAGTTTTTATTTTTTTTTATTTTAAGTTTATTTTTTTATTTTAGGTTTAGTTTTTAATTTATTTAGGTTTTTTAGTTTTCACCTTAATTTAGGTTTTTATTATATATTTTTTTGTTTTTGTTTAAGTTTTTTATTTATTTTATTTTTATGTTTTATTTTGTTTAGGATTAAGTTTTCAGCCTTTTAGGGTTTAGGGTTAGTTGAGGGTTTAGGGTTTAGGGTTTAGGGTTTGGGGTTTAGGCTTTAGGCTTTAGGGTTTAGGGTTTTGATTTAGGATTTAAGGTTTTAGGTTTTATGCTTTTAGGGCTTAGGGTTTAGAGTTTAGGATTAGAGTTTTGGGTTTAAGGTTTATGGTTTTTTAGGGTTCAGGGTTTAGGTTTAGGGTTTATGTTTAAGGTCTAAGGTTCATGTTTTAGTTTAGGGTTTAGGGTTTTTGGTTTTCTTTTCTAACACAGAACAAATTCAAATTCAACATTTCTTCTTTTTAATTTCATTAACCAAGTAACACACCAAGTTTTCTAAGAGACAAGTGATGACAAAGATCAAAAATGAGCACACATAGAGGAAATCAAAAACCCTAGATTCCTAGAACCATTTCTACTATATAGACACTTCATTAAGAAGCGGATCAGATCGGCCATTCTTCAATTTCTCTAGTTCCCATTAGAACCACCCTGTCCTCTCGAGTAACAAGATTCCCCATCATATCTCCGATCTCTCCTCCTACCGGTATAATCTAAAGCTTTTCCCACCACCACTGCAATAACCACCACCTTTGCCTTTGCTTCCACTGTTAGATCTAGACTGAGCCTAATTTTTGGTGATGTTCCTGTCATCAAAGTTCTGACCATTCTTAGGGTTTAGGTTTAGGTTTATTATTTTTTAGGGTTTAGGTTTATTTTTTAATTTATTTAGTTACTTTAGGTTTAAGTTTAGGGTTTGGCTTTTAGGGTTTAGGGTTTAGCGTTAGGGATTAGGGTTTAGGGTTGGGGGTTTACAGGTTTACAATTTAAAAGTTTATGCTTTTAGGGTTCAGGGTTTAACATTAGGGTTTATGGTTTAGCATTAGGGTTTAGGGTTTAGGGTTTAGGAGTATTTAGAGTTTAGGTTATAGGGTTAAGGGTTTTTTTTAAAATTATCTAACGGGTAAGTTTAGGGTTATTTAGTTTATTTAGTATATATTTTATTTTTTTTAGTTTATTTAATTTTTTATTTTTATTTAGGATTATTTATTATTTAGTTTAGTTTATTTATTTAGGTTTATTTATTTTAGTTTAGGTTTTCTATTTTAGTTTATTTTTTATGTGTAGATTAAGGTTTATTTTTGGTTGAGTTTAATTTTTATTTTATATTTTAGGTTTAGGTTTAGGTTTTTATTTTATTTTTTTAGCTTTAGGTTCTAGGTTTTTATTTTAGTTCTATTTTAGGTTTAATTTTTTAGTTTAGGTTTAGGTTTATTTTTAGTTTATTTTATTTTATTTTATTTAGTTTAGATTTAGGTTTAGGTTTAGTATATTTTATGATTTGGTTTAGGTTTTATTTATTTTAGTATATTTTATTTTAGTTTAGGTTTAGATTTATTTTATTTTATTTATTTTAAATTTCTTTTAGGGTTGGTTTTTTTCTTTAGTTTAGGGTTTATGTTTTACTTTTTATTTATTTTAAGGTTTTATTTTAAAGTTAATTTTTTAGGGTTAGGTTTATAGTTAGTTTTTATTTTATTTTAGGTTTATTTTATTTTTATTTTACATTTAGTTTTTATTTTATTTAGGTTTTCTATTAAGTTTATTTTATTTTAAGTTTATTTAGGGTTTTATTTATTTTATTTTTGTTTATTTTTATAGGTATATTTTATTTTACTTTCAGGTTTAAGTTAAGGTTTTTATTTTATTTTATTATTTTATTTTATTTAAGTTTAGGTTTTATTTATTTATTTTATTTTTAGGTTTTATTTAATTTAGGTTTAGGTTTTTAAGTTTTTATGGTTCATGGTTTAGGGTTTAGAGTTTAAGGTTTAGGGTTTTAGGGTTTATGGTTTTAGGGTTTAGGGTTTTGGGTTATGGTTTAGGGTTTAAGATTTAGGGTTTAGTGTTTAGGCTTTAGGATTTAGGATTTTTGAGGTTTAGGGTTAGCTTGGGGTTTAAGGTTACTTTAGGGTTTAGGGTTTAGGGTTACTTTAGGGTTTAGGGTTTAATGTTAGTTTAGGGTTTAGGGTTTAGGGTTTAGGCTTTTATGGTTTAGGGTTTAAGGTTTAGGGTTAAGAGTTTTAGGGTTTAAGGTTTAAGGTTTAGGGTTTAAAGTTTAGGGTTTAGGGTTTAGGGTTAGTGTTAGGGTTTAGGGGTTAGGGGTTAGGGTTTAGGGTTTAGGATTAGTTTAGGGTTTAGGGTTTAAGGTTTAGGGTTTTGGGATAGTTTTATGGTTTAGGGTTTAGGATTTAGGGTTTAGGGGTTTTTTCTAAATTAAGTAAATCGGTAGGTTTAGGTTTATTTAGTTTATTTAGTTCATTTTTTATTTATTTTAGTTTATTTTATTTTTTTTATTTCTATTTAGGTTTATTTTTTATTTTTATTTAACTTAGTTTAGTTATTTTAGGTTTTTTTATTTTAGTTTAATTTTTAGGTTTAGGTTTAGGTTTATGTTTATTTTTTAGTTTAGTTTTATTTTTATTTTATTTTTTAGGTTTAGGTTTTATTCTTTATTTTTAGGTTTAAGTTTAGGTTTTTATTTTATTTTTTAGGTTTAAGTTTTAAGTTTTTATTTAGTTTTTTTTTGTTTAGGTTTATTTTTAGTTTATTTTATTTTATTTATTCTAGGGTTTAGGTTTAGGTTTAGGTTTTATTTATTTTAGTTTAGTTTACTTTAGTTTAGGTTTATGTTTAATTTATTTTAGGTTTAGGTTTTTTTTTTTAATTTAGGGTTTAGGTTTTATTTTTATTTATTTTTAAGTTAATTTTTTAGGTTTAGGTTTTTATTTAGTTTTTATTTTATTTAGGATTTTGTGCCACCATCCTTCAAGTTCTTTGATGCCAGTGGGAGCCCACGATAACACATTGCACACTTTAGAGCTGACTATTGCAACAATGGTGGCAGCAACGCACTCCTCTTCTGCCTTTTCGTTAGCAATCTGTCAAGGGTTTCATTTGATTAGTACGTCAAACTGCCCAATGGTTCAGTGAAGATCTTTGTTGAGTTTGAGCACCTATTTATCAAGTGGTTTGTTGGAGCTCAGTAGAGGGTGATTGAAGGCGACCTTATTGTAGAGAAACATAAACACAATGAGGTCCCTGTTGATTACATTCTCCGGTGGCACAACCTGAGCATGAAATGCAAACCACAGCTTTTCGAACAACATGCCATTGAGATTCTTCTGAAGAATATCGATGTCCCGGTCGCCTTCATGCTTAAGGGTTTTACCATCAAAACATTTAAGAAATTAATCAACAAGGCGGCTAGCATACAAGAGGAAGCCAAACAGGTGCCCTTTCTCGACCATTAATCTAGGTCCAAGTTATAGAAAGTGTTTGAGAAGAAGCCAGAGAAAGGTGCATCTGTGAACAGAGGGAAGTAGCCAGCCAGAGTTTAGTATGAGAGACTACGATCTCAGCAGCCTCCTTTGCCACCTCCTCTTCGACCACCTAAGCCATCATACTGGCCACCGCAGCCACCACAACGACCATTTCCATCACCTCAGTAGCCTACCCAGTAGTGGTATTCATATCCATCGCCAGGCAGCTACTTTCCACCAACTCTTATCGATAGATTGAATAAGCCATATTCATTCAAGAGGGAGGTAGTTAGAAAAATCTTTAAGAATTTCTAAGGAAACTTGTCTTTCAGTTACTAGAGCCTAAGAGGCTAAAGGAACTGGGCAAGAGCGATGATTCTAGCTATTTCCCCTACCACTGCATGTGAGGCCATGTCTTAGAGTATTATATCACTTCTAAGGAGTAGCTTGAGCTCAACTACAAGCTGAGAGCCATAGTTATCCCTAAGGAATACTTATTTGAACAACCATCTAGTTCTATTATAATAATCCTTGCGGATACTTGGGGATACTTGCGATCCTCTTAAGACCAAAGAAGGTTATGATATCTCCCTATCCCAAACCTCTAAGAAGATCATTTTTAAAATCAAGATGCTTTCCTTGAAGGTGTCTGAAGTAGCTCAAACCTCCAACACTAAGGAAGGTTTGCTAGTTGCAAAGGAAAACTCAGGTATGGTGACCCGAGCTCACCATACTCCCCGTAGTCGATCATCCACACCGTCGTCTAGTACACCCTCCACCATTACAGCTACCACCTCTTCTGATAGATCCCCTTCTACAGGTAGGATTGTTGGATATACGGATAAGGGCACTAAATCCCTAACCTTGCTTACTTTACTTGATTTCTCTCATGTACCTCCACCCAAAAAGATATTAATGAAGAAAGTTAATTCTACTTATATATTGTCTACTTCTGATGCTCTTAATTCTATTCTTGTTGAAAGATCTCTTAGAATAAATAAAAATAACAGCTCTAGTAGTTTCGATCCTTTTCTTTCTAATTCAGAGTCGGACTATCCTTCGCTAAATCAATCAGGTTCACCTCTTCAGATTGACCTGGAGTCAACTGACTCTGAGGATCCCATAGGATAAGTTGTAGGTATGCCTGATGAGAAGGTAGAAGTTTCCACAAGCTCATCATTCCAAGAAGTCATTGAAGCTAACCTACGTAGTGGAAAAGTTCTACCTCTTAGGGTAGCCCTTTAGGATAAGGGTAAGAAAGTCATTTGTTCTAATGAGCATATAGCCCCTCCATACGATGCTCCACCCATGGATATGCTAATGGAGGAGCAAGCCAAATTTGATTACAATGTCTGGGCTTAGGTTAGGGTTTAGGGTTTAGGGTTTAGGTTTAGGTTTAATAGGTTAAAGGGTTTAAGGTTAGTTTAGAGTTTAGGGTTTAGAGTTTTAGGGTTTAGGATTTAAGGTTTATGGTTAGGATTAGGGCTAGGGTTTAGGGTTTACGATTTAGGGTTTAGAGTTATTTTAGGGTTTAAGGTTTTTTAGGGTTTAGGGCTTAGGGTTTAGAGTTTAGGGTTGTATGTTTAGGGTTGTAGGTTTAGGGTATAGGGTTTAGGGTTAGTTTTAGGGTTTAGGGTTTAGGATAAGTTTTAGGGTTTAGGGTTTAAGATTTTATTTTTTATTTCTTATAGTTTATTTTATTTTCAATTTATTTATCTTTATTTTTATGTTTATTTAGTTTTGTTTATTTATTTTATGTTGCTTTATTTTAGTTTATTTTTTTATTTTAAGTTTATTTTTAGTATAATTTTATTTTTATTTTATTTTTTAGGTAAAGGTTTTATTTTTTTAATTTTTTCTTTTAGGTTTAGGTTTTTATTTTATTTTTTTGGGTTTAGGTTTTAGGTTTATTTTTAGGTTTTATTTTTTAGTTTAGGTTTTGGTTTACTTTTAGTTTATTTTATATTATTTAGTTTAGTTTATGTTTAGGTTTAGTTTATTTTAGGTTGAGGTTTAGGTTTTATTTATTTTAACTTTTTTTAGGTTTATTTTTTTGGTTGAGGTTTTTATTTAGCTTTTTTTATTTTAGGTTTAGTTTTTATTTTATCGAGGTTTTTTATTTTTTTAGTTTAGTTTAGGTTTTTATTTATTTTATTTTAGATTAGTTATTATTAATTATTTTATTTTTCTTTTAGGTTTAAGTTTAGGTTTAGGTTTA
Organism: Cymbidium sinense; assembly: GCA_021442155.1. Lineage (NCBI taxonomy): Eukaryota > Viridiplantae > Streptophyta > Magnoliopsida > Asparagales > Orchidaceae > Cymbidium > Cymbidium sinense. Next base: position 73,145,146 of record CM038216.1, read on the forward strand.
AGTTTATATTTTTGTTTTATTTTATTTTGGTTTAGGTTTTGTTATTTATTTTATTTTAAGATTTTATTTAGTTTAGGTTTAGGTTTTTAGGTTTTTAGGGTTTAGGGTTTAGGGTTTAGGGTTTTATTTTTTATTTCTTATAGTTTATTTTATTTTTATTTTTATTTTGCTTTATTTTCATATTTATTTAATTTAGTTTATTTATTTTAGGTTGCTTTATTTTAATTTATTTTTTAATTTTAGGTTTATTTTTTATTATAGTTTTATTTTTAGTTTATTTTTTAGGTAAAAGGTTTTATTTTTTTATTTTTAGGTTTAGGTTTAAGTTTTTATTTTATTTTTTTGGGTTTAGGTTTTAGGTTTATTTTTAAGTTTTATTTTTTAGTTTAGGTTTAGGTTTACTTTTAGTTTATTTTATATTATTTAGTTTTAGTTTAGGTTTAGGTTTAGGTTTTATTTATTTGAGGTTTTTTTTAAGTTTATTTTTTGGGTTGAGTTTTTTATTTAATTTTTTATTTTAGGTTTAGTTTTTATTTTATTAAGGTTTTTTAGTTTTTTAGTTTAGTTTATGTATTTATTTATCTATTTTTATTTAATTTTTATTAGTTATTTTATTTTCTTTTAGGTTTATGTTTAGGTTTAGGTTTTAGTTTATTTTTTTATTTTATTTTATTTCAGTTTAGGTTTTGTAATTTATTTTATTTTTATATTTTATTTAGTTTAAGTTTGGGTTTTTAGGTTTTTAGGGTTTAGGGTTTAGGGTTTAGGGTTTGGGGTTTAGGGTTTAGGGTTTAGAGTTGTAGGTTTTAGGGTTTAGGCTTGAGGGTTTAGTGTTTAGGGTTTAGAGTTAGCTTTAGGGTTTAGGGTTTAGTGTTAGTTTTAGGGTTTAGGGTTAGTGTTTTTTTATTTTTTATTATTTTTTAAGTTTTTAATTTTTTATAAATTAACTAAACTAAAAGTTTTAGGATTATTTAGTTTATTTAGTTTATTTTTTATTAATTTCAGTTTGTTATATTTTTTATTTTTATTTAGGTTTATTTTTATTTTTATCTAGTTTAGTTCATTTATTTTAATTTTATTTATTTCAATTTAGGTTGTTTATTTTAGTTTATTTTTTTGGTTTAGGTTTAGTTTTTTGTTTAGTTTTATTTTATTTTATTTTTTAGGTTTAAGTTTTATTTTTTTTCTTAGGTTTTGGTTTAGGCACTTATTTTATATTCTTTTCGGAATAGGTTTAAGATTTTTATATTAGGTTTATTTTTAAGTTTAAGTTTAGTTTTTTAATAGTGAACAAATTCAGATTTAACAATTCTTGTTTTCGATTTCATCAACCAAGTTACACACCTAGTTTTCTAAAACACTAGCGATGACATAGATAAAAAATGAGCACGCATAGAGCAAATCAAAAACCCTAGATAACTAGAACTATCTCTACAATCCGTCGTTCCATAAGCGGATCTGATCAAGTTCGAAGTTTCTCCAGTCCCCATCGAAACATTAGTAGCAGATCCTTATGTCGTTGATCTCTCCCTCCACCACAACCATGATTGTAACCTCTTGCTTTCCATAACCACCACTTCATTATCCAAGTGATCCCCCCACCACCATTTTTAACAGCCTCCACCTTGTCTCCCACCAAATCTAGGTTTTTGATGTTCTTTCAAGGTTTTACCCACTCTTAGGGTTTAGGTTTACGTGTTTTAGGTGTTAGGGTTCAGGGTTAGTTTAGAGTTTAGGGATTAGGGTTTTAGTGTTTAAGGTTTATGGTTAAGGGTTAGGGTTAGGGTTTTTATTTAGGCTATAAGGTTAGTTTAAGGTTTAGGGTTTTAGGGTTTAAGGTTTAGGGTTTAGGGTTAGGGTTAGGGTTTATGGTTTAGGGTTTTTGGGCCTTAAGGTTTAGGGTTTAGAGTTTAGGGTTATATGTTTAGGGTTGTAAGTTTAGGGTTAGTTTTAGGGTTTAGGGTTTAGGATTAGTTTAAGGGTTTAGGGTTTAGTGTTATATTTTTTATAGTTTATTTTATTTTTATTTTTATTTAGCTTTATTTTTATGTTTCTTTAGTTTAGTTTATTTATGTTAGGTTGCTTTATTTTAGTTTATTTTTTAATTTTAATTTTATGTTTAGGCTTATTTTTTAGTATAGTTTTATTTTTAGTTTATTTTTTAGGTAAAGGTTTTATTTTTTTTATTTTTAGGTTTATGCTTAGGTTTTTATTTATTTTTGTGGATTTAGGATTTAGGTTTATTTTTAGGTTTTATTTTTTAGTTTAGGTTTAGCTTCACTTTTAGTTTATTTTATATTATTTAGTTTAGGTTTAGGTTTAGGTTCAGTTTATTTTAAGTTTAGGCTTAGGTTTTATTTATTTTAGGTTTTTTAGGTTTATTTTATAGCTTTAAGTTTTTATTTAATTCTTTTTACTTTTGGTTTAGTTTTTATTTTATTTAGGATTTTTATTTTTTAGTTTAGTTTAGGTTTTTATTCATTTTACTTTAATTTAGTTTTTATTAATTTATTTTTAGGTTTAGGTTTTAGTTTATGTTGTTATTTTATTTTATTTTGGTTTAGGTTTTTTTAGTTATTTTATTTTTTGGTTTTATTTAGTTTAGGTTTAGGTTTTTAAGTTTTAGGGTTTAGGGTTTAGGGTTTCGAGTTTCAGGTTTAGGGTTTAGGGTTGTAGGTTTTAGGGTTTAGGTTTTAGGGTTTAGTGTTTATGGTTTAGGGTTTTAGGGTTTAGGGTTTTAGGGTTTTGGGTTTAAGGATAGTTTTAGGGTTTAGGATTGGGGTTTATTTATTATTTTATTTATTTATTTTTTATTTTTTAAAAAAATTAACTAAACTAGAAGGTTTATGATTATTTAGTTTATTTTTTATTTATTTCAGTTTACTTTATTTTTTATTTATATTTAGGTTTATTATTATTTAGTTTAGTTTATTTATTTTAGTTTAAGTTTTTTATTTTAGTTTATTTTTTTAGTTTTAGGTTTAGGTTTAGGTTTATTTTCTTATTGAGTTTTATTTTTATTTTATTTTTTAGGTTTAGGTTTGGGTCTTATTTTATTTTTTTAGGTTTAGGTTTTAGGATTTTATTTTTGGTTTACTTTTAGGTTTAAGTTTAGTTTTATTTAATAGAGAACAAATTCAGATTCAACATTTCTTCTTTTCAATTTCATCAACTAAGTAACACACCAAGTTTTCTAAGACACAAGCAAAGACAGATAAAAAGTGAGCACGCATAAAGCAAATCAAATCCCCTAGATAACTAGAACTATCTCTACAATAAGGACAAAGTTCCATGAGCAGCAGCTCTGATCGACCATTCCTGAATTTCTCCAGTTCCCATCAGAACCACCCCTGCCTCTCGAGTAGCGAGATCCACCATCATATCCCCGATCTCTCCCTCCACCACCACCACGGCAGTAACCTCCATCGCCCCTCCCACCTCCATGACTACCACTGCTCTAACCACCACCTCCAAATCGACCAGCACCTCTAGATCCCCCACCACCACTGTGATAATCGCCGCCTCCGCCTTTTCCTCCACCATCTAGGCTGGTTGAGGTGATGTTCCTTCAAGGTTTCATTCTTAGGGTTTAGGTTTATTAGGTTTTAAGGTTTAGGTTTATTTTTTAATTTATTTAGTTACTTTAGGTTTACCTTTAGGGTTTACTGTATGGGATTAGGGCTTAAGGTTTAGCATTTAGGGTTTAGGGTTTAAGGTTTTAGTGTTTATGCTTTTATGGTTTAGGGTTTACGGTGTAGTCTTTTTTATGGTTTAGGATTTAGGGTTTACGGTTTAAGGTTTAGGATTAGCTTAGGGTTTAAGGGTTTTTTTAATTAAGTAAACTGGTAGGTTTGGGTTAACTTAGTTTATTTAGTTTATTTTTCATTTATTTTAGTTTATTTTTTATTTTTATTTTTATTTATGATTATATTTTTATTTAGTTTAGTTTATTTATTACAGGTTTAGCTTTATTTTTTAGTGGGTTATTTTATTTATTTTTTTGGTTTAGGTTTTATTTTTTTTATTTTAATGTTTAGGCATAGGTTTTTATTTTATTTTATCCAGTTTTTATTTTAGGTTTATTTTTAGGTTTTATTTCTTAGTTTAGGCTTAGGTTTATTTTTATTTTATTTTATTTAGTTTAGTTTTAGTTTTAGGTTTAGTTTACTTTAGGTTTAGGTTTAGGTTTTATTATTTTTGTTTAGTATATTTTAGTTTAGGTTTAGTTCATTTTATTTTTATTTTAGGTTTAAGTTTTTTTTAGTTTAGGGTTTAGGTTTTAATTTTAAGTTTATATTTTACGTTTATAATTTTATGTAGTTTTTATTTTATTTTATTTTAAGTTTATTTTATGTTAATTTTATATTTATTTTACATTTAGTTTTTATTTTATATAGGTTTTCTATTCTTAGGTTTATTTTATTTTTTTCATTTAATTTAGGTTATTATATATTTTATTTTATTTTTATTAGTTTATTTTATTTTATTTTTAGGTTTAGGTTTAGGTTATAGGTTAGGCTTTTATTTTATTTTATTTTTTATTTTTTTAAGTTTAGGTTTTTTTATTTATTTGATTTTTAGGTTTTCCTTAGTTTATGTTTAGGTTTTTTAAGGTTTAGGGTTTAGGGTTTAGGGTCTTTGGGTTTGGGTTTTAGGGTTTAGGTGTAGTGTTTAGTGTTTAGGTTTTAGGGTTTATGGTTTTTAGGGTTTAGGGATTAGGGTTTAGGGTTTGCGTTGGGTTTAGGGTTAGTTAGGCTTTTTAGGATTTATGGTTTGGGGTTTAGGCTTAGTTTAGGGCTTAAGGTTTATGCTTTATGGTTAGTTTAGGTTTTAGGGTTTAGGGTTTTAGGGATTAGGGTTTAGGGTTTAGGGTTTAGCGCTACAATTAGGGTTTAGGATTTGGGATTTAGCATTTAAGATTTAGGGTTTAGTGTTTAGGGTTTAGGATTTAGGGTTTTTTAGGGTTTAGGGTTTAGGGTTTAGGGTTTTAAGGTTTAGGGTTTAGGGTTTATGGTTTAGGTTTTTACAGTTTAGGGTTCAGGGTTGTAGGTTTTATGGTTTAGGGTTAGTTTTAGGGTTCTAGGGTTTAGGGTTACGGGCTTTTTTATTATTTTTATTTTTCTTAATTATTTATTAAATTAAATAAAATAGTAGGTTTAGGTTTATTTAGTTTATTTTTTTATTTAGTTTATTTTATTTTTTTATTTTGATTTAGCTTTGTTTTTATTTTTATTTTATTTAGTTTATTTATTTTAGGTTTATTTATTTTAATTTAGGTTTTTTATATTACTTTATTTTATATGTTTAGGTTTAGATTTATGTTTATTTTTTAGTTTAGTTTTATTTTTATTTTATTTTTTGTGTTTAGGTTTTATTTTTTATTTTTAGGTTTAGGTTTACAATTTTATTTTATTTTTTTAGCTTTAGCTTCTAGGTTTTTATTTTAGATTTATTTTTAGGTATTATTTTTTAGTTTAGGTTTATGTTTACTTTTAGATTATTTTATTTTATTTTATTTAGGTTTAGGTTTAGGTTTAGTTTAGTTTAGGATTTATTTATTTTAGTTTAGTTTAGGTTTAGGTTTATTTTATTTTATTTTAGTTTAGGGTTTAGGTTTTACTTTTTATTTATTTATAGGTTTATTTTTTAGGTTTAAGTATTTTACTTAGTTTTTATTTTATTTTATTTTAGGTTTATTTTATATTTATTTTAGGTTTAGTTTGTTTTATTTAGGATTTTTATTTTTTTTAGTAATGTTTAGGTTTTTATTTATTTTATTTTAGTTTAGTTTTTTTATGTTTAGGTTTAGGTTTATGGTTTAGTTTATACTTTCTTTTTATTATATTTTTTATTTTATTTTGGTTTAAGTTTTATTTATTTATTTTATTTTTAGCTTTTATTTAGTTTAGGATTAGGTTTTTACCTTTTTAGGGTTTATGGTTTATGGTTTAGGGTTTACGGTTAAGGGGCTTTTTTGGGTTTAAGGTTTAGAGTTTATGGTTTATAATTTTAAGGTTTAAGATTTAGGGTTTAGAGTTTAGGGTTTAAGGTTCAGGGTTTAGGGTTTAATGTTTAGGGTTTACGGTTTATGGTTTTTAGGGTTGAGGGTTTAGCGTTTAGGTTTTAGGTTTAGGGTTTAAGGTTTTAGGGTTTAGGATTTAGGGTTTAGGGTTTTTAGGGTTTAGGGTTTAGGGTTAGGGTTTAGGGTTTAATTTTTAGGTTTATGGTTCAAGTTTTAGTTTAGGGTTTTGGGTTCTTTGTATTTTTTTAAACAGAGAGCAAATTCAGATTCAACATTTCTTCTTTTCAATTTCATAAACCAAGTAGCACACTAAGTATTCTAAGACACAAGTGATGCATAGATAAAAAATGAGGTCGCATAGAGCAAATCAAAAACCCTAGATAACTAGAATTGTCTCTATTATAAAGACACAGTTCCATAAGCATTAGATCAAATTGTCCTTTCTTCAATTTTAATTTTATTTAGGATTTTTATTCTAAGGTTTATTTTATTTTTTAGTTTAGTTTAGGTTTTAATTTATTTTCTTTTAGTTTATTTTATTTAAATTTTAGGTTTAAGTTTAGGTTTTAGTTTAGGTTTTATTTTATTTTATTTAAATTTAAGTTTTTTTATATATTTCATTTTTTGGTTTTATTTAGTTTAGGTTTAGGTTTATAGGTTTTTAGGGTTTAAGGTTTAGGGCTTAGGGTTTTATGCTTTAGGGTTTTAGGGTTTAGGGTTTAGGGTTAGGGTTTAGGATTTAGAGTTTAGGGTTTAGGGTTAGCTCACGGTTTAGGGTTTTTTTTAAACTATGTAAACTAGTAGGTTTTGGTTTATTTAGTTCATTTAGTTTATTTTTATTTATTATAGTTTATTTTATTTTAAAATTTTATTCATTTTTATTTTTTATTTTTATTTAGTTTACTTTATTTATTTTAGGGTTATTTATTTTTATTTAGTTTTTTAATTTAGTTTATTTTATAGGTTTAGGTTTAGGTTTCTTTTTTAGTTGATTTTTATTTTTATTTTATTACTTATGTTAAGGTTTCATTTTTTTTATTCTTATATGTAGGTTTAGGTTTTTATTTTATTTTATTAGGTTTTGGTTTTAGGTTTTTATTTTAGGTTATTTGTTAAGTTTTATTTTTTAGTTTAGGTTTAGGTTTGTTTTTAGTTTATTTTATTTTATTTTGTTTTGGTTTAGGTTTAAGTTTTATTTTTTAGTTTAGGTTTAGGTTTGTTTTCATTTTATTTTATTTTATTTTATTAGGTTTAGGTTTCATTTATTTTAGTTAATTTAATTTTATTTTAGGTTTAGTTTGTTTTATTTTATTTATTTTATTTTTATTTTTGGTTTTTATTAGTTTAGGGTTTAGGTTTTATTTTTTATTTATTTTTAGGTTTGTTTTTTAGGGTTTAGGGTTTAGGGTTTAGGTTTAGGGTTTAGGGCTTTAGGTTTAGGGTTGCAGGTTTAGGGTTTAGGGTTAGTTTTAGGGTTTAGACTTTAGGGTTTAAGGTTTAGGTGTTTTTTTAGAAAAATTAAGTAAAATGGTAGGCTTAGGTTTATTTAGTTTATTATTTATTTTTATTTAGTTTAGTTTATTTATTTTAAATTTATTTAGTTTAATTTAGTTTTTTTATTTTAGTTTTTTTTATTTAGGTTTAGGTTTATGTTTTTTTTTTAGTTTAGTTTTATTTTTATTTTATTTTTTAGGTTTACATTTTATTTTTTATTTTTAGGTTTAGGTTTTTATTTTATTATTTTAGGTTTACGTTTTAGGTTTCATTTTAGGTTTATTTTTAGGTTTTATTTTTTAATTTAGGTATAGGTTTTCTTTAGTTTATTTTATTTAGTTTAGGGTTTAGGTTTAGTTTATTTTAGGTTTAGGTTTAGGCTTTATTTATTTTAGTTTAATTTATTTTAGTTTTGGTTTAGGTTTATTTTATCTTGTTTATTTTATGTTTTGGTATTTTTTGTTTAGGGTTTAAGTTTTATTTTTTATTTATTTTTAGGTTTTTTTTAGGTTTAGGTTTTTTTTAGTTTTTATTTTATTTTATTCTACTTTTTTTATTTTTATTTTAGGTTTAGTTTTTTTTATTTAGGTTTTTTATTTTTAAGTTAATTTTATTTTGTAGTTTAGTTTAGGTTTTTATTTATTTTACTTTTGTTTAGTTTTTTTTTTAAGTTTAGGTTTAGGTTTAGGTTTTAATTTTAATTTATTTATTAATTTATTTATTTTAAGTTTATTTATTTATTTTATTTTTACATTTTATTTAGCTTAGGTTTAAATTTTTAGGTTTTTAGGGCTTAGGGTTTAGGGTTTGGGCTTTAGGGTTGTAGGTTTTAGGGTTTAGGGTATAGGGTTTAAGGTTTGAGTTTAGCATTTAATGTTTTATAGTTTAGGGTTTTAAGGTTTAGGGTTTAGGGTTTAGGGTTTAAAGTTGTAGGTTTAGGGTTTAAACATTTGGGTTTAGGGTTTAGGGTTAGGGTTTTATTTAGTTATTTTTATATTTTTAAATTAAGTAAACTCATTGGTTTTGGTTTATTTATTTTATTTTATTTAGTTATTTTAGTTTATTTTAATTTTTTATTTTAGTTTATTTTTATTTTTATTTTTATTTAGTTTAATTTATTTATTTTATGTTTATTTATTTTAATTTAGGGCTTTTGTTTTTTTTTGTTATTAGGTTTAGGGTTTAGGGTTTAGAGTTTAGGATTTAGGTTTAGGGTTGAGTGTTTCCTTTAGTTTAAATTTAGGCTTTTAGCTTTTTAGGGTTTAGGGTTTAGGGTTTAGGGTTTAGTGCTTAGGGTTTGGGGTTTAGGGTTTAGGGTTTAGGGTTTATGGTTTAGGTTTTAAGGTATGGGGTTTAGGGTTTAGGTTTTAGGGTTTAGTGTTTAGGGTTTTGGGTTTATTGATTAGGGTTTTTCAAGTTTAGGGTTTAGTGTTTAGTGTTTATGTTTTAGGTTAAAGGTTCAAGTTTTAGTTTAGGGTTTAGGTTTTTGGTTTAGGGTTTAGGGTTTAGGTTTAGGTTTTTTATTTTAGTTTATTTTTTAGGTTTATGGTTATTTTTTTAGTTTGGTTTTATTTTTATTATATTTTTTAGGTTTAGGTTTTATTTTTTATTTTTAGGTTTAGGTTTAGGTTTTTATTTTATTTTTTAGGTTTAGGTTTTAGGGTTTAATTTTTTTTACTTTTAGCTTTTATATTGTAGTTTAGGTTTAGGTTTATTTTTAGTTTATTTTATTTTATTTAATTTAAGGTTTAAGTTCTGTTTATTTTAGGTTCAGGTTTTATTTATTTTAGTTTAGTTTATTTTATGTTAGGTTTATGTTTATTTTATTTTTATTTTAGGTTTAGCTTTTTTTTTAGTTTAGGGTTTACGTTTTATTTTTTATATATTTTTAGGTTCTATTTTTAAGTCTATTTTTAGGTTTATGTTTTTATTTTATTTTATTTTTGGTTTATTTTAAGTTTATGTTATTTTTATTTTACGTTTATGTTTTTAGTTCATAGGTTTATTTTATTTCTTTTATTTTGTTTAGGTTTTTATTTATTTTATTTTAGTTAATTTTATTTTATTTTTATGTTTAGGTTTAGGTTTTAATTTAGGATTTTATTTTATTTCATTTTTAGGTTTTATTTAGTTTTGGTTTAGGTTTTTAGGTTTTTAGGGTTTAGGGTTAAAGTTTAGGGTTTAGGGTTTAGGATTTTGGGTTTTAGGGTTTAGGGTTTTGGGGTTAAGGGTTTAGGGTTATGGTTTAGGGTTTGAGCTTTAGGGTTTAGGGTTTTTAGGCTTTAGGGTTTGGGGTTTAGCGTTAGCTTAGGTTTTAAGGTTTAAGGTGTAGGCTTTACGCTTTAGGGTTTAAGGTTTTTGGGGTTTATGGTTTAGGGTTTAGGGTTTAGGATTTTAGGGTTTATGGTTTTAGGGTTAAGGGTTTAGGGTTTTGGTTTAGGGTTTAAGCTTTAAGGATTAGGGTTTTTATGCTTTAGGGTTTTTAGGCTTTAGGGTTTGGGGTTTAGCATTAGCTTAGGTTTTAGGGTTTAAGGTTTACGCTTTAGGCTTTAGGGTTTAAGGTTTTTGGGGTTTAGGGTTTAGGGTTTAGGGTTTAAGATTTTAGGGTTTAGGGTTTAGGGTTTAGGGTTAGGGTTAGAATTTAGGGTTTATTGTTTAGGGTTTAGGGTTTAGGGTTTAGGGTTTAAGGTTTAAGGTAGATGGTTTAGTGTTTAAGGTAGAGGGTTTAAGATTTTAAGGTTTAGGTTTAGGGTTTATGGTTGTAGGTTTAAGGTTTAGAGTTTAGGGTTTATGGTTAGTTTTAGGGTTTATTGTTTAGGGTTAGGGTTTTTTTTATTATTTATTTATTTTTATTTTTTAAAATTAAGTAAACTAGTAGGTTTAAGTTTATTTAGTTTATTATTTATTTTATTTTATCATATTTTTTACTTTTATTTAGATTTATGTTTATTTTTATTTAGTTTGGTTTATTTATTTTAGTTTATTTTTTAGGTTTAGGTTTAAGTTTATTTTTTAGTTTAGTTTTATTTTTATTTTATTTTTTAGGTTTAGTTTTTTTTAATTTTTAGGTTTAGGTTTAGGTTTTTATTTTAAATTATTTTTAGTTTGAATTTTTTTAGTTTAGGATTAGTTTTTTTAATTAAATTTATTTTATTTAGTTCAGGTTTTGGGTTAGGTTTTATTTTTTATTTTTTTTAGTTTAGGGTTTAGTTTTTATTTTTTATTTATTTTCAGGTTTTATTTTTATTTTTATTATTTAGGTTTAGGTTTTTATTTAGTTTTTATTATATTTTATTTTACTTTCCTTTTATTTTTATTTTAGGTTTAGTTTTTTTTATATAGGTTTTTAATTTTTTTTATTTTAGTTTAGGTTTTTATTCATTTTATTTTAGTTTAGTTTTTATTTTCTTTTTAGATTTAGGTTTAGGTTTAGGTTTTGGTTTAGGTTTTAGTTTATGTTTTCATTTTTTTATTATTTTATTATATTTTTGTTTAGGTTTATTTTTTTATTTTTTTTTCTTTTATTTAGTTTAGCTTAATGTTTTTAGCTTATTTTTGTTTAGGGTTTAGGATTTAGGGTTTATGGTTTAAGGGCTTAGGGTTTCGGGTTTGGGGTTTAGATTTTTGGTTTTATTGCTTAGGATTTAGGGTTTAGGGTTCAAGGTTTAGGGTATGTTTTTATTTTATTTTATTTATTTATTTTATTTTGGTTTAGGATTTATTTATTTATTTTAGTTTTAGGTTTTATTTAATTTTGGTTCAGCTTTTTAGCTATTTAGGGTTAGTTTAGGGTTTGCGATTTATAATTTAGTGTTTGGGGTTTTTGGTTTTTTTAGGGTTTAAGGTTTTGGGTTCAGGGTTTTAGGTTTTAGGGTTTAGGGTTTAGAGTTTTTTGGTTTAAGGTTTAATGTTTAGGGTTCAGGTTTTAGGTTTAAGCTTTAGGGTTTTAGGGTTTAGGGTTTAGGGTTAGGGTTTAGGGTTTTGGATTTAGTGTTTAGGCTTTAAGGTTTAGGGTTTTTAGGGTTTAGGATTTAGGGTTTAAGGTTAGCTTAAGGTTTATGGGCTTTTTTGGGTTTAAGGTTTAGGGTTTAGGGTTTAGGTTTAGGGTTTAGTTTAGGGTTTTGGGTTTAGAGTTTAAGGTTTTTTAGGCTTTAGGGTTTAAGGTTGTGGGTTTAGGGTTTAGGGTTTAGGGTTAGGATTAGGGTTTAGGGTTTAGGATTAGTTTTAGGGTTTAGGGTTTACAGTTTAGGATTTATGATTTATTTACTTTATTGTTTATTTGTTTTAATTTTTTTCTTTAGGTTTATTTTTTATTTTTATTTAGTTTAGAAATCTATTTTAGAGAACAAATTCAGATTCAACATTTCTTCTTTTCAACTTCATCAACCAAGTAACAAACCAGGGAAGTGAGGTAATCAAATGACCTCCTTAGGGTTAGCTAAAATCTCGTATTCCTGGGATGTCCAGACTATATACCCATTACCATTCAATCTTATATAAATCAACACATGAATAGAGGAAAGAGTACCTAACATTCATACACTTAAGCAATAAGCACATGCATTTCTTATGTATTTATAACTAGCATTATAACACATATTATTATTCATTTATAAGCTTTTAAAAAATAAAGTTGGATTTAATAGTATAATAACTATGCATATATTAAATTAAGTGAACACATGCAAGCTTACATAAAGGAAATCCCTTTTATTTTACTTGATTTTGAAAAGATGGATGCATGGATTCAAATGGCATGCCAAATTTAACATGATTGGAAAGAGAATAATCAAATATAAGCATTTGATTTAGTTAACCAAACTAGTTCTTAAGGACAATCAAATAAATTAAGGTTATTTAAAGAAAACCAAAGCTTCTTTATTAATTAAGTTTTGGATTTGATTTGATTTAAAGAGGAGAAGAGAAATCCTCACTTGATGTTTTAAACCCATTCCCACATTAGTGATTTGAATTAATTTAAGGAAATGTAATTAAGTTGATTTTATGGGTTAATTAAGTTGAACCTTTAATTAGATGAATTAATTACCCTTACCTATGTCACCTTAAAGTAATTAATTTAATAATTATGAGCCAACATGATATGCATGGAAAATAAACTTGCAACGATCCTATGAAATAAAAGCAGCCTAATGTTATTGGCTCATGATTAATAATTAATTAGATTAAGGGACTTAATTAATTACTCTTATGGTTTCACACACATGTGGACTAACCATAATTTCATTAAACTCCTTTAGGGTAAACACCAAAGATCTACCCCATGATTTAATTAGTAATTAAGGATGTGATTACAATTTCGTTTGATTAAGTGATTTAATTAATTAGTTAAATCATAATTAATTTCATTTTACAAAAGGGTGAAATGAACTTAGGGAAAGGGGTCCCAACCCTATTCCTTAGTTCACTTACTATTGAACAATGATTAATAAATTTAATTAACCAAATTATTACTGCTAATGGAATTAATTAATCATTATTTAACTTAAAAGAGTAATTAAGGTTTAATTAATCAATTTTCCTACTTAAGTGAGCAATAAATCCCATGCAAAGCATGGGAGGCAGAGGTCATCCCATTAAATTAACCTACAAAATTTAAGATTAATTGATCTAGTAATTAAGGAGTAATTAAGCTAATAAAATTTCTAATTAATCCTTAACTAATATTCAAAATTAGTTTAAATCATTTTTAATTAATTCTCCTCTGAAATACCTTTAAAATGAGTATTTATTTGTATTTTTTATTTCTCTATGCTTTTTTATGATTTTTAGAAGTTTCAGCCATTAAAAATGATTACTTAAGCCAAATCCTGTTTGCTCCACGTAGTGCACTAACGCGGCATGCTTTCCATGTGGCGTCGTGGGATTGGCTACTTAAAACTTATCTCACTCAGCACCTATGTGGCGGCGGCGGATGCGCTTTCTCGTCCGCCATCCGATCTAAGATCGAATGGCTACAATTAATCCCACATCTTAATAGGATTAAATTGGATCAATTCCTTGGCGTTCTCTCAGAATTGATGATTTGGAGCTTTGCTTTAATCGAAGTCCCACCTCCGATGTTCTGGAAGCTTGGGAGATGATTCGTTCTTGCTCGACGAGGCCTAGGGAAGGTGCATGCAAAGTTAATTTAAGTTTGATGGAGAAATGGTAAAGTTAGGTAAAAAATGGGAGTGTTCTAATTTAGGAAGGACGAGAATGGAATTTTTTTATCGAGGAACGAGCTTAGGAGCTTAGGGAATGGCTCTAGTAGCTCGTCTTGGGTAGCTAGGGATCTGAGTAATTATTTTTTATGTGTGTTTGAGTGGAAACAAAGCGGTGTGTATAACCGCATTCATCTTGATTGGACGGTGGGATCAGGTTTGGCTTCTAGTGGTTGTCTGTCCATCTCAGGGAGTCATGGGTGGCAGGGACGAGCCGAGTTGGCTTGGTTTGGTTGGTTAAAGGTGTGGAGGTGGCTGTCAAGGCGGAATCATGGGTGTTTTATGGGTTTCAAATGCTCTAATGGGGAGGGTGAGGTGATTTCACCTCCCATGGGTCATGGCCAACCCAACCACCCGTTAGGTTAGGTTGGGCAGTGTCCTAGGTGCCTAGGTGGACCATTGGGAGAGTACCAAGTCACCAAGGAATAGAAATGACCTCTTACATGGGTGATTTGTCTCATGTGATGGCACTGACCCAAGGGTAGAATGATCATTTGGCATTAGATTTGATTTGGGTAGATTTGAAATGAGCCAAAAGTGGGTTAGCTCAAATTTCAAGTCAATTGGAGTTGATTTGGTTAGGTTTGGCTCAATTTGACTCATTTAGGTCGAATTGGGTTAGGTTAGGTCAAGTTGACCAATTGGCCAAATTAGGTCAAACCAAGGATTGGGTCACGTACATATGATCATTTGGGATGTTTTGGTTCAATTGGTTTGATTTAGTTTGGCTTAGTTTTGATTTTGGCTCATTTGAATTCATTTGGGTCAAATGGGTTAAGTTGACCAATTTGACCAAATTGGCCAAATTGGATTGGGTGTGTGGTTTGGGTTTAGTTGACCAATTGAAGATGATTGTAGGCTTTGGTTTCAATTAATTTGGAATTGGTTTTGATTTAGGCCAACTTAAACTTTTAGGTCAATTTGGGCTAAGTAGGTCAATTAGGTTCAATTGGGTCCCATCATGGCTTTGGTCAAGTTCAATAATCAATTTGGAATGAACTTGAGACATTGGTTGCAATCAATTTGGTTTATATTTTAATTTGACCCAATTTGGTCTTTTAGGTCAATTTGGGTCAACTTGGGTCAAGAGGGCCAATTGGGTTTGGTTTGACTCAATTGAAGGTCAAGTCATATTCAAATATTGATTTTGATTTGGTATGAATCAATAGTTTCAAGAGATTTGGCTTAGGATGCAATTTGACTAGTTTGGGTTCATTTAGGTTAAGGGGTTGACTTGGTCATATTACCAAGTTGACTTGGTTTGACCCAATTTATGACAATTAATCAGCCTAGGGTGATCAACAATCATGATGGGAGGTTTCGATGGGGTTGGTTCAATCCAAATTGGGTAGGATTAGAACTTAGCTCAGATAGGTAAAATTGGCCACTTTGGGTCAAGTGGACCAATTGGGTTTAGTTGGCTATTTTGGGTTGAGTTTGATTTAGTTGAGTTTATATATGGATTTGGGATTGATATATAAATTCAATTGAAATTGGTTGGGTTCAAATGGGTTTTGGTTTATTTGAACATTTCAAGTCAAAAGGGTTAAGTTTGGTTTGACTTGATTTTGGTTTGGCTTGATGATTGTAGATTTCATTTATATTTGTGAATATGATTGAAGGTATGATTGATTCATGAGAAAATCAATTGAATTTGGGTTTTGGAATGAAGGAATTTGGCTAAGTTCATGGAGTTGGTCATGTGGCTTAGGTTTGGATTTTCATTTGGTTTGATTTATTTTTAATGATTTAAATGTATATTTCATTTAAATTTTTGAAGATGATTAATTTGTGAGAAAATCAATTGAGTTTGACTTAATTTTGATTAAGATTTGGCTATGTCCATGGGATAGGTCATATGGCTTAGGAAGGGTTTTGATTTAATTTAATTTAGTTTTGATTATTTGAATGCAGATTTCATTTATATTTAGGAAGATGATTGAAGATATAAATTTATTATGAGAAAATCAATTGATTTTAGATTGATTTGGATTAAGATTTGGCTAAGTCCATGGGATAGGTCATATGGCTTAAGAAGGGTTTCAGTTTGATTTGATCATGGGCTTCAATCATTTGGTTTGGAAATTTGGATTTGGATTTGAATTTTAATTTGATGTTTGAATTGAACTTGAGGTTAGGTTTGAGAAGGAGAACATGGAATTGATTTGGGTTGTACGGTAAGTGGATTATCCTAATCCCTAAGGCCTAACCTAATCCTACAGTTAACCCTTTTAAGTTTTTAGGCTTAAGTTAAATGTTTACCTAATTGTTGGAAGTATCTTATGATTAGGGAAGTCTTAGTGCCTAGAAGACTCCTAAGTCTAAGATGGGATTGAATCACACTCCAAAAGTGAGGTCAATAGCCTTAGGCTCCATAGTGTTGCCCTTGGAGATAGATGATTGGAAGACCAAGCCAAGTTTCACATTATAGATTCGATACATCTTTCAATGCTTTGCTTGGGAGACCATGGATACATGAGAATAATAGTTCCATCCTCTACATCAGTATGAAGTTTGTGAGAGGTGGGATTGTCTATGTCAAAGGAGATCTCAAGTCCATTTACAGTTCATGAGGTCATATATGAGGATGAGGCTTACTACCTCAAAAAATCAACAAGTCTATTCTCAAACTTGGCCAAAGTTTAAAAATAAAAAAAGAAAAATAAAAGGAAAGAGAAAAAAAAGAAAAGAAAAGAGAAAATGAAAAGAAGATAAAAGGGAGCAAATAGCTTGAGGAGGAAGTTGAGCGACATTAGATTCCACCCATAGCTCATTACTCCATTCAACATATGGGATGACCTAACCTCCACGGGTGAGGAAGAGGTCAGAGGCCCCTGGGGTGAAAAACCTCCTTATTGGCCACCCAATAGAAGATATATCCTAGCTACCAAGAGTGCATATGCTATCCTTATAAACTTAGAATCTAGTTCATAGGATGTGTCTCATATGGTTAGCACACTAGCCAGCTCTTCTAAGTAGTAGATTCCCTTGGAGGTGACACTTGAGGAGAATGATGAAGACTGGCTCTAAAGCAAAGCATAAGTGTATCCAAGTCTATATGTGAAATAGTTAGGCATTTGTTGGGAACCTTAGCTCTAACCCCACTTTCCTCTCAAAAGTCAGGGTTTGGTAGTTAAGAAGCCCCTAAGTCATCCACAGTGTGAAGACTGAGGTTCTTTCGGAGCATCATCCTCAAGTCAAGTTAATGTAGAACTTGAGGATGATTCATATAAAGATTTAATAGAATTACCTTTTGATTGATACTTGCCTTGTGTTCATAATTTAGCAAAGAAAGGGTTAATACTACATACTTGGTCAAAGCACAAGTCGACTACTTCAAAAGAATATGGAAGAATAAATGCAAAAGCTCTCAATCAAGACCTAACTAGATTCGACAAGGTCCAAATGATGATGATTACGCTAGTCATCACCAATCATTTGGAATTTGATTGGTTATTTTCAAATCACATTAACTCATATGAGGAGTCGCTTAGAAACTTTAGATGATCCAAATGATTTTGAAGTCAAAGATGCACCACCAGAGTTTGAAGAAGAGATCAAGTCAACCACCGACGAGCTCAAGAAAATTAACATGGAAACTAAAGAAGATCCCCGCCCGACATACATCAATTTTTAGTAAATGAAATTAAAACCAATGACTTAGTTAGGCTATTGACTGAGTTTAAAGACTACTTTGCATGGATTAATGAAGATATGCATGGATTGGCTCCTTACGTAGTAGTCCATAAACTAGCAATAGAGCCTACTACTAACCATATCAAGCAAGCTCCTAGATGCATGCTATTAGACATAAACAATAGTCATTTATGTCAAAAATTGATCGATGTGGCTTCATCCGAAGAAAAACACCCTACCCGTTAGCCAAAGATCATCCCAATTAAGAAAAGAATGGCCAAATTCACATATGCTTCAATTTAAATAAGGCATGTCCAAAAGATGAATTACTACTACCAATCCGGATGGCGATGGACATTGCCTCATCTCATACGCTTCTTTCATGGATGGCTCTCTAGATTTAACCAAATAAAGATGGCCCCTGAAGATGAAAGAAACACTACTTTTAGAACCCTCGATCAAAATCTATTGCTATAAGGTCATGCCTTTCAGCCTTAAAAATGTTGGTGCTACATACCAGCGGGCTATGACTCGAATCTTTGATGAACTTATTCATCATTTAGTCGAGTGCTACGTCGATGATCTCATGGTCAAAAGTACAAAAAAGGAAGGCCATCTCTTTGACTTGAGAGTAGTTTTTGAACAGTTAAAACAATTTAACCTCAAAATGAACCACTTGAAGTGTGTATTCATAGTAGCTTCAGTGAAATTCCTTTGGTTTGTTATCTAACACTAGGGAATCAAAATCGATTCGAAGAAGATCAAGGTGATATTAGAAATCATACCCCCTAAAAGTTTAACTCAACTCAGATCATTCCAAGGGCAATTGGAGTATCTAGGATGCTTTATATCCAACCTATTGGAAAGATGTCACATTCTCAAAGACTTGTCAAAAGGATGCCAAGTTCTGGGATGATAAGTGTGAGCATGCCTTCAAGACATCAAGCATTAATGATGCCATCAGCCCTATCTCGCAAGCCACTCATACTTTACACTAGCATTTAGATGACTCCTTGGTGCTTTGTTGTCCCAAGCCAATGATGAAGGGAAGAAAACTCACACTACCAACTCTCAGCCATCTAATCCCTGTTAATTATCCACCCATCGAGAAGCATTACCATCTTAATCTTTGCATCCCAAAAGCTACAACACTACATGCTTTCACATAAGGTGAACTTAATCTCTAGGATCAATCCACTACAATATCTCATGACATGACGCTATCTCGACTTGAGGTCCATGTCCTCTCGTAGTTTGACATTACCTTCACCTCCATGCATTGAAATGATAAGCATAGTGGATTTCTTAAACACACATTTCCGCCGACTCCGCTTAGTGATGATCTCCCCGATGAACAATTCATGAACTTAGAGGATACTAACATTTACCATTGGGAGATGTACTTTGATGGTGTGGCATCCTCTCAAAGAGGAGAAGAATCACAATCTACTATTTCAAGAAAGGTAGGGGTTGGAATAGTTCTCTTAACTATAGACCGTAATGTGATGAGATTCTCATATCATCTGTCCAGTCCTTGCACCAACAATGAAGCTAAATAAGAGGTTCTGATTGTCAGTATAGAGTTAGCCATTACTCTAAGCATCCAGAACATCAACATCTTCAAGGATTCTCATCTAGTTATCAACAAAATCATTGGTTCCTATAAGGTTATAAAGCTCAAGCTCCATCACTATCATAAGTACACCATGGAGTTATTGGCCCAAATCCTAGAGGTTACCATTTATAAGATTCCTTAAGGAGAGAATGGCGTAGCGTATGCTTTAGCCAAGCTTGCTAAGTAGTTGACATGTCTGAAGGATGAGTCCATATCCATAAAGGTCCAAAATAAATAAGTCTTATCCCTTATTAATATTGAACTCATCAAAAAGTACTCTCTTAAAGGGGAGGTTGCCATTGCCAAGAAGGATGAGGATTTAGTTTAGAGGCAACCATTCATGGATTACCTAAATAAAGGTAAACTACCTCAAGAGAACTCCCAAGCCCATTAGATGGAGCAGATAGAACATTCCTATGCTCTTGTGGATGGTCTCTTGTACCAACAATCTTTCAATCATATGTGGTTATATTGTTTAGACAAATATAAAGTTCATATGATCTTGACCGAGGTACACTCAGGATTATGTGGAGCTAACTAATCTGGTCTGAAGATGAAAGCCAAGATCAAGATACTAAAATAATACTGGCCATTAATGATCAAAGATTGCATGGATATAGCTGGGTGATGCCACCAATGTCAAATACCTGGTGTGGTCCTACACCAACCACCCAACATTCTACATCCTACATTGACCTCAAGGCCATTCGAGTGTTGGAGTACCGACATAGTGGGTCTGGTTGATCCTCCTTCTTCCAAGGGTCATCAGTTCATCTTAGCTGCTACTGACTACTTTTCCAATTGGGCGAAGGAGATTCTGCTCAGAGAGGTTACAACTCAGCATGTGCTCCTATTTTTTAGTAACCATATCATATATAGGTTTGGAGTGCCTCAACAAATTATATCTGATAATGGTACTGCATTCAAGAGCACCAAGATCAACAATTTTCCCCGGAGACACAACAATGATTAGAGATATTCTACAATCAACTACCTTAGGGTAAAGGGCTTTACAGAAGCCTTCAATAAAACTCTCATTCGAATACTAAAGAAGATACACGACAATAACAAGAGATAGTGGGATTAGTAGTTAGTTGAAGCCTTGTGGGCCTACCAAACCACATATAGAACTCCAACTTAGTCTACTCCTTTCTCCTTAGTGTATGGGTCCGAATTCATTCTACCATTAGAAGTCCAACTCCAATTACTAAAGATAGTTGTGGGTAGGAGGATAAAAACAAAGGAGAACACCAGTTGCAGTTAGAAGAGCTTGAAGGTTTGGAGGAGAGACGCATGCGGGCATGCCAAAACCTCAAGTTTTACAAAGCTAAAATGATTCAAGCTCATAACAAGTTGGTCTGTCCTAGAGCTTTTCAAGTAGGAGAGCTTATTTTAGTTTTGAAGAGATTGATTGTTGCCCGTCATAATATGGGAGGCAAGTTTAAACCTACTTTGGAAGGCCCTTTTTCCATGAAGAAGGCCTACCAAGGAGGATCTTATCAACTTATTAATCAAAAGGGAGAACACCCAAATCTTCTAATCAATGGGCTCTACTTAAAGAAATATTATAAATCATGTTTAAAAATAATTATCATCAATGAAAATTCCATTTTGAATTCAATCTCTTCCATGTTTAAAGTATTCTTGTTTACAAATCCCCCACGATGTGTTTGGGGTAGGTGTAAGGAACCCGAGTGCCATCATATCCTTCATCGCCACAACATATTCACAAATTACACAAAAACATATAAAATAAACACATATCTTTTGTCTCATGTAACTCTGAGTTGAGATAACCTCATAGTGGTACTCACTCAGTAACTATTCTAGGTTGGGCTTACGTGCTACCATCCTAGTGTGTTGCTCTAGTGGTCTTCTTGGTTTGGAGGATATAAGTCAGTTACACTTTACTTCCTTAGCCATTTGACACTGATGAGCGATTTGTTAGTTTAGTAGGCCTTACTGCATGGCTAGTAAGCTACCTCATGTTGGCTTTGTTTAAGAGGATGTGAGTCTGCTAAGCTTTCTTCTTGGATTAGCCTTCGTGCATTGACAGGGTCGAGTATATTAGAGGTTTAGGATAACTCCCCTAGCGACTCCTTCCATCCTGACTACTTCAAGTCTGGGTCCAGTCCTTCTTTGGGGCTCCTCATTTAGTAGTCACTCTAACTCAGATAGCATATGTCCTGTCGATGATAGACTATCCTAATGATCAGTTTCGCTTGAAAAGTTATAAGCCTACACGCTTTCATCCTGCCTCCATAACCACCACTGTACTGACCACCACCTCCATATTCACCATCTCCTCTAGATCCCCCACCACCCCTCGATACCACATTACCTCCACCACGGATCTTGACACGATTGTGGTGATGTTCTTATCGTCAAGGTTCTGCCTATTCTAAGGGTTTAGGTTTTTTTTTTATTTTTTTAGCACTTTAGGTTCAGGTTTAGGGTTTCGGGTTTTGGGTTTTGGGTTTAAAGTTTAGTATTTAGGGTTTAGAGTTTAGGGTTTAGGGTTTTAGGTTTTGCGCTTTTAGGTTTTAGGGTTTACAGTTAGGGTTTAGGGTTTAGGGTATATTGTTTAGGCTTTAGGGTTAAAGGTTTTTAGGCTTTAAGGTTAGATTAGGGTTTAGGGTTTATGGTTTAGTGTTTAGGGTTTTAGTGTTAAGGTTTTAGGGATTACAGTTTAGGGTTTAGGGTTTGGGTTTAAGGTTTAGGGTTTTAGGGTTTGGCATTGTTTAGGGTTTAGGGTTTAAGGTTTATAGTTTAGGGTTTTTTTTTTGGGAGGGGTGGCGGAGTTAGAATTTTATTACCATAGAAGGTAAAGATACAATGTCCTTAAAATGGGTAAAGCTCTAAAATTTTTCTCCACTGAGAGGTACAAGAAACTTAGAGATCTAAACTCCCATCTAAGTACATTAATAAAAGAAAACAAAATAAAAGAGCAAATACAATAGCTAAAAAGCATAAGAGAAAAAGATACATAGTAAGACTAAAATAAATCCTGAAAATAGTAAATGAATGAGTCAGCAGCAGTTCATGATTTCTTTGTGAAAGCAAGATAAGCAAGATCCACAACAACATCACTTGGGTTGATTGAGTAATGACCATTCCCTCTATAAAGTTCCAATCTGTAAAAGAAATATAAAACTCACTATAAAGTCAAAAGTCATAGCTAAAAAGGATAAGGATAAAGAGAGGAAAAGGAGAGAGAGCTGAGAAAAGAAAGTCTCATGCTCCTTTAGGATCATCTTAAGGGGCAATGATACATATGAGCATCCAAAAGAAGGTTCATAAAGGAAATAACCAACAGCAGTTCCCACTAAGAAGGCAACCCATCCAACCATGAAAAATAAGTAAAAAGTAATTCAAGTTCAAGAGGAGAGGAAACAAACCAACTAGTGCAGAAAATAGAATAAAACAAGAGAAAAAATCATTCCATACACTAGAAACCAGAGTCACAAAGTAGAGGAGACAACAGCCACCAGGCTGAAAAAACCAACCAACCTAGGCTGAAAAGACAAGAACCACCAGGTAGCAACCCAAAAGCTAGGGGTCAAAAATAAAACCCATCTTAGGCCAAAAATTCAAAATGAGTTTAGGGTTTAGGTTTACAGTTTAGGGTTTAGGGTTTAGGTTTAAGGTTTAGGGTTTAGTGTTTAGGCTTTACGGTTTAGGGTTTTAAGGGTTTAGGGTTTAGGGCTTAGGGTTTAGGGTTTAGGGTTTATCGTTTAGGGTTTAGAGTTTAGGGTTTAGTTTAAGGTTTAGGGTTTAGGGTTTAGGTTTGTAGGGTTTTGGGTTTAGGGTTTCGGGTTGTACTAGGGTTTAGGATTTAGAGTTTAGGGTTTAGGGTTTAGCTTAGCTTAGGGTTTAAAGTTTATGGTTTTATTTAGGTTAGATTTTAAAATTTAGTTTTAATTTAGTTTATTTTATTTTTTATTTAGCTTATTTTTATTTTTATTTATTTAGTTTGTTTATTTTTTTTGTTTATTTATTTTTGTTTATGTTTTTTATTTGAGTTTATTTTTTAGGTTTAGGTTTAAGTTTAGGTTTATTTTTTAGTTTAGATTTATTTTTATTTTATCTTCTTTAAGTTTTATTTTTTTTATTTTAGGATTAGGTTTAAGTTTTTATTTTATTTTTTTAGGTTTAAGTTTTAGATTTATTTTAAGGTTTTATTTTTTTAGTTTAGGTTTAGGTTTATTTTTGGTTTATTTTATTATATTTAATTGAGGTTTAGGTTTAGGTTTAGTTTGATTTAGGTTTAGCTTTAGGTTTTATTTATTTTAGTTTAGTTTATTTTAGTTTAGCTTTAGGTTTATTTTATTTTTAGTTTATGTTTAGATTTTTTGTTTGATTAGGGTTTAGGTTTTAATTTTTATTTATTTTTAGATTTATTTTTTAGGTTTAGGTTTATATTTAGTTTTTATTTTATTTTATATTAGTTTTATTTTATTTTTATTTTAGTTTTAGTTTATATTTTATTTAGGTTTTTTATTTTTTAATTTAGTTTAGGTTTTCATTTCTTTTATTTTAGTTTAGTTTTTATTTTATTATTTTATTTTCTTTTTTGGTTTAGGTTTAGGTTTAGGTTTTAGTTTAGGTTTTTATTTTATTTTATTTTGGTTTATGTATTTTTATTTATTTTATTTTTAGGTTTTATTTAGTTTAGGTTTAGGTTTTTAGCTTTTTAGGGTTTAGGGTTTGGCGTTTAGTGTTTAGGGTTTTTTTTCTGTTAGGGAAAGTTTGAATTTTATTACCATAAAAATAAAGGATACATTTTCCTTAAATGGGGTAAAGCACAAAGTTCTACTCCTTATAGAGCTATAAGAAACCTAAAGAGCTAAACCCACATATAAGTACGATGGAAAAAAAAAATAAAGAGCAAATACAACAGCTTAAAAGCAGATGAGAAAAGACCGAAAATAAAACTAATATAACTCAAGAAAGAAGTTAAAAGAGTAGTCAGCAATAGCTCATGATCCCTTTGAGAAGTCAAGGTAAGCAAGATCCACATCAATAGTACTTGAGTTGACTGAGTAAAGATCATTCCATCTGTGAAGTTCCAACCTGCAAATGAGATCTGCAAAATACTACAAAGGCAATGTTCATAGCTCAAAGGGAAAAAGATAGTGTATCAATTTAGAAAGAGCTAAGAAAGAGAAGGCTCGGGCTCAGTTATGATCATATCAAGGGACAACAATACATATGAGAATCCAAACTTCATGAGAAGGGTTACAATTATATGCATGTTACCAACCAGAGAGAATATATGAGGAAAAATTATGGCCATCATAGCCAGCATACCTAATATAAGCAACCATCCAAGGCAAAATAGTCCATAGTGATCCAATTCCTCTACCAAACAAATAGAGAAAAACATCCAGGTAGCAGCCAACTAGCAGCCAACCCACTAACCAAAATCCACAACAAACCAATCAGTTAAAGCTAACATCCCAGAAGTTAGACCAGGATCAATGGCCAAGCTAAATTAAACCAAGCAGTAACTCCACCAAAGCCACCACCAAAGGAAAAACGTCCTCCCAAATAGCAAAATAGTAGGAGATAAGTAGCACCATACAGAGGAAATCTATACCGTAGAGAGGCAAAGAGGGCATCCCAAAATTACCATCAAAACCACCACCAACGCAACCAAAAAAATAGTAAATCCACCACTGCCAACCAAGAGGAAAATATCAAGGAACAGGAGAGCCAATTAAATTAGAGGGAGTCAATTCTAACAACCAACATAAATTCCAAAACACCAAGCCACAACACAAGCATCCAAGGCAAGATAGTAGCCATAAAAAACCCCTAAAGCAGCTAACCCCGAACAATAAGTCCTAAAACAAGACCAAAAAAATCACATGAGCTCATATCCTCCACCAACAAAATAACCAATGAAACCACCCAGGGCAGCAGCCAACAAGATGAGCAGCAAGAAAAATCATAGCGGTAGAAAAATTGACACCCAAACTAGGAAAAAAATAAAGAAAAAGCAGCTACACCCAAGAGAGGATAACCAACCCAGGAGTAGACCATAAACCCAACCTGAGAACCCAACCAAAAGCACCTAAACCAGCCATCAAACATAGCCAACACATCCACCCAACAAATCAACCCAACCATCCAAAATAGCCAACCAGCCCAGTCAACCAACAAAACCAATCAGCAGAAAAAGCCAATAAAGAGCCCAAAAAAGAGGGAAAGAGCAAAAGCAGACAAAGCCACAACCCACTTGGAGATCTCCAAAATAACCAAGAAACAAAAATGGTATTCACCCAGCCAGGCAAAGGCAAAGGAGGACTACCCAACCACAAGCAGCAAAACTGTAAGGAAAGGAACAAGGCTAAAGGCAAACAAAACCCCTTCCAAATCCCAAACAGAAGATATTCACCACAAGGGACAAAATAAGAGGACAATAACCCTAGAATAGCTACCTCTAATCCACAAGGCAGAGGGAAAAACCAACCAGCAAAATCCCCCAAGACAAACTAGGAAAGGAGAACATCAACCACCAAAAAACCCAATACTAAGCCAAGCTAGAAGAGGTCAACAACAGGCATTGAAAAATAACCACCCAAAATAACCAGGCAGATGGAAGAAGAAAATAGCAACAACCAGTAGAACCAAACATAACACCCAAAAAACAAATTCAAAAAAGGCCATAGCCAGCCAAAACTAGAGGCAAACCCAACATCCTTTAATAAAAGATGTAGGCCAAAAATGGGCACAGCCACAACCCAACAAAAGACCCTCAAAATATCAGTAGCTGTGTGACAAAAGAGGCAAAGAATGAGCCATAGAAAGAGAACCACCAGTCTTAGAGGATAGGGAAACCAATTAAAAGCACTATGACCAAAAAAAGAGTCAATCAAGTATATAATGGGGTTAAGAGGAAGGGGATTAAGTTTAGAAATAAATTCAGCAAAAATCACTTCTTGGTGAGGAAAGCACAAAATAAACAACCAAAAAATAGTCTGAATAAAACCACCATAACAAAAGAATAAAAAAAATAGCAGAAGGTTAAAATCTAAGGTAAGGCAGTCCAGTGTTATCAAGATTGACCAAACCACGCAGATGCTTAGGTAAGCTATGTTTATAAAAAAAAGTGAGCTCATTTAATTCCCCTCCCAAATTAGCAAAGAAATCAGCAAAAGCTTTACCTTCATGAAGAATGTGAAAATTTTGTAGAAGAAGAAGCTTTTTTGGTGTGATTAAGAAGATAAAATAAGTCAACATTCCCCATTTTTTATTATTGAGCATATCAAGTAAAAGAAGAGCATCAACTTCAATCCAAATATTAAAGAGGCCTTTTCTTAAATAAATATCAATAGCTTTGTTAACATGAGCTCAAAAAATAATAGAACAAGCTTTGAGGGGGTAGGAAAAAGCACAAATGATAGTACCTTTAGAATCTCTAGGAATTCCACCACAACCATATTTATTTATGGAAACAAAACCATCAGTATTGATCTTAATAAAATTTTCTTTAGGCTTAATCCAATGTATAATCCTAATACTCTTGTAGGAAGGATCATCATGCAAAGTGATACCCAATTTTTTAGCCACAAATTTATAACCTCTAAAGTGAAGATTACTAATTATATTTCCATTAAACAAAGCATTAATTTTTTGTTACTTCTAGCAAAGAACCTTTTATGGTTCATAGGGATACCACGATGTTTAGCATCACTTCTATCCATCCAAATGAACCAAATAAGGGTAATAGCAATTAAAACTTTCATATGACCTTTCACAGTTTTATGGAAACAAACTTCAAGAAGTTGATATAAATAAAGAGACCTATTAAAATAGTTAGTGTTAAATAAATCATCATACCATATCCAAAGTTTGGAAGCAATAGCACCATTAACAGAAACATGATTAACATTTTCAATATGAAAGCAATAATAGCACCTAGAAGGTAAATAAAACACTTTAAACCAGAGCAAGGAATCAGTAGGGATGAAGTTATTCAAAATCCTCCAAGCTAAAATAGAATAAGAAATGGGAATGATATTGTTCCAAAGTTTAATGAAAATATTAGAGGTGTGTAATAAAATTCCAAACCTCTTTAAGAAAGAAATCATCATTGTAAGAGAGCTTGAAAATAATTTGATCTGATTTATTAGAAAAGATAGCAATGTTGCAAAACTTGTCAATAAAATAAATAGGAATGTTGTTCTCAAGTTTGTTTTCATCCAATTGTTATTAAGCAAAAAATAGTTACTTTGATAGTAGCAGTATATCGTGTAGATAAAAGAGAGTCAATAAATCCATTCCCACTCCAATTGTCTTGCCAAAAGAATGAAGAGCTCGAATGAATACCTCAAGATATTAAGGATTCCACAACCCATTTAATTAAGCAAAGCCTTTTCCAAACTAGAGAGTCACCAACTTTATAAGCATAGGTAAGAGGGTGTTTACCTAGGCAATATTTTTCCATCATAAAATTAGCCCAAAGGCTATCATTCTTTCTAAAATTTCACCATAGCTTATGAGAGAAGGCACTGATAGCTTCACGAATAGGTTTGAATCAAAGACCACCTTCTCCCAATGGACCATAGCATTTATGCCAGGAAGTCCAATGCATTCTCTTAATAGAATTATTGGACCACCAAAAAAATTTATTAAGCAAGCAATCAATTCTGATAAAAGTAGAATTAGTGGGAATAATAGTTTGAATCAAATAAAGAGGCATTGAATTGAGAGTGCTTTTAAGAATAGTAAGCCTACCACCAAAAGAAAAGTAAATGGAATTCCCAAAAGAAATTTTATTTAAAATTTTTTGAATTAACTCATCAAAAGGTGGGATCATTTTGGACCTTTTAAAAGGAGCACCCAAGTGCTTAAGAGGTAAGTGTTGATGTTTAAAATTAGTGATAAGCAGGATTTGATTGATTTTTTTATCAGAGATACTTGAAAAAGTAATAAAACAACTTTTGTTATCATTGATAGAAAGACCTCTTTTTAACCAAATTTATTTAAAAAAAATCTTAAGGTTCTTGATATGATGAATAGAAGTATTGCAAAAAATAATAAAATCATTTACAATGCTTAAGTGTGAAACAGGAAGATCACCAAAAGTTCTGTAGTACATACAATGGTTATTTAAGAATAACTCATTGATGCTCCTTGATAAGTACTCAATAGCAATAATAAATAAAGCAGGGGATAAAGGATCCCTTTAATATAGAACTAGGCATTATTAAGACAATAAATGATCCCCTTAAGCCATGGGAAGAAGGAAAGAAGCCTAAAGCTTCCACATTAAGAAGAATAAAGAACTAGGCATTATTAATACAATTTTTAATAAGAAAAAATAAATTAAGCGGAAAACCTAATTAAATTTAGAATATAGAAAAGGGGATCCCAAGAGATATTATCAAAAGCTTTGGTAAAATATAATTTGAAAAGAGTGTTTCACAGTCTGCATCTAAATCATGAATTAATTCTACAAGTAAAATGTTATCAGAAATAGATCTACCTCTAACAAAATGATTTTGGTTGAGAGAGATAATCTTATGAAGTAAAGGACTAAGCACGTTAGCAAGAATTTTGGAAATCAACTTATTGAAGAAGGTGCAAAGACTAATAGGTCTAAAATCACTCCAATAGTCTTAGTTATCTTTCTTAGGTATGAGAATAATAGAGGTGCTAGAAAAGTATCTAGGAAAGGATTAACATTAAACAAATTAAGCAAAACCTTAATCAGATCATTTTTAATAATAAACCAACATTTTTAGAAAAATTAGGTAGTGAAACCCTCCAGAATAGCAACATAATCTATGTTCATGCTATTAAGAACTTTAAAAATTTCATCTTCATTAGGCATAATAGTAAGAAAATTATTATCATCATTGGTAATAATAGTAAGAATTAAGTGCGATTTAGAAATAGCTTCATAAGAGCAACTCTTATTAAGCATATTTATAAAGTAATTAATGACTAAATCTTTAATTTCATTGTTCTCTGTAATCCATTCTCCATTGTCATCTTTATTTTTTTGAATATTATTTAAGGCTCTCTTTTCATTGACTAAAGCATGGAAATAGCTAATATTCCTGTCTCCATCTGCAAGTTGTTTACTATCATCTTTTTGGTGCCAATAAGTCTCTTCCATATTTTGAAAATTAAGAACCTTATGTTTCTCCTCAGTCAAGTCCTTAATCTTAGAAAGATCAGACATAATAGAGACTTCAAGATCACAAACCAATTTTTCCATATATTTGATATTAGCAAAAGAATTTTTAAAACAATACTTATTCCACTAATCTTAATTTTTGTTTAAGTATTTTAAGCTTAAACCAAAGTCTATTCATCCCCATAATAGAATTATCAGGATGTAAAGGACTTTTCAAATTGTTAGCCACCAGATTAGAAAAATCAATATGCTAAATCCATATGTTCTGAAATCTAAAATGAGAGAAATTCTTTAATCTATTAGAATTATCTTTAATAGAAACCAAAAGAGGAGCATGATCAGAAGAGGTTCTGCTTCAATGATCAATATAAGTAATAGGCCATTGAGTAATCCAATGAGTATTAAAATGAATCTGGTCCAACATTTGCCAAAGCATAGAGTTTTGCCAAATATAATTAGAACCCTTAAAACAAATATTAATGAAATTACAATCACAGATCATATTGGAAAATTCTTCCATTGAATAAATATTAGGAGATCAACCACCACTTTGTTTATAATAGAACAAAATAGTGTTGAAATCACCACCAACAAAGCAAGGTTTATTGATAGAGGTGGAAAAATTAGTGAAGTTATCACAAAGAAGATTTCCACCATATCTAATACAAGATGCATAAACAAAAGAGCCCAAAAAACAATAATCACCATAAGAGATTTGAGCATTGACAACTTGATAAAAATCATCAAGAATAAAAATGTCTACAATGTTATTCCAAAAAAACCAAATCTTATTACTAACATTAGAGAATTTTATTGAAATTGACCATTCTAGCAACATGGTTAATTTTATTAGCATGAATAAGCAACTCAAGAATAATAAGTAAATAAATATTATGGATACGATAAAGATTTCTAATATAGTTATGAATAGATAGGGTACCAATCCCTGTAACGTTCTAAACTAAAAATTTAAACAAAAGATAAGAAAATGGTGTGTGTGTAGAAGTGTGGTTAGAGTAGCGTTAATTGAGAGAAGAGAGGGAGGCCACAATAGCTCTAGCGTTTCTTGGCAACTTGGCAGAAACATGTTTAACAATTTATTTCTTTTTCAAATAGGAAGTTTGGAAGCCATTTTCTTTGCCCTTTGAATCATCATCCGAAAAGGATTTAACAATATTAGTCATAGATTTAAGAAAAACCTCTTGATGAGAAGTGAATTCTCCTTCTTCCAAGAAACTAAAATTTATTAAAGACAAATGAGCTTCGAGAATAGCAAGAAAGGGAGCAAAAATTAATTTATTAAGAAGGTAAGTGGGAACACCAAACCCTTCCTCATCATTAAACAAATTGTTAGATAAAAGTAAATCATTTTGAGAAGTTAAATTATCCTAAATTATGAATATGGAATCAAGTTTATCAACCTGATTATCATGAGGTATTAAAGCCATATTCTGCATCGAGTTAGAATGATGTGTAATATTAAATTCCTCAATTTTGTTCTCCATTAAAGCTTCATTTTCATCAATCAAAGCCAGTAAGGATGTAAGGATCAAATTAGAGGAAATAGAATCCTCATTCAAAAGTTTAGAAAAGCAATTATTGTTTTCATTAGAAGCCTTCAATTGTTTAGAAGAAGTAATAGGTAAATCAACCTTATTAGGAACATTTAAAGAATCCTTTTTTTTTCTAAAGTAGTTTTTGATATTTAATAGTGGTCATCCTAGGGTTAGGAATAGAAGTTCCTTAACAGGGATTATCTTTTTTAGGTGAGGATGAAGATTGAAACATTCATAATTATCACGCCCATGGATTTTGCAGTGAGAACAAAAGACATGAAAATTTTCAAATCCAATTCTTTGCATATAACCATAATTTTTAGATCCTAACCAGATTTCTTTGGGGTGTTTCTTGGTAATGTCCAATTCAATAAAGATTTTAGGCACTGAATGATGAGATTTTGTAGTCATTACTTAATCAATTTGAAATGGTCGAGCAAATAAGGCACCCACAGCAAAAAGGAATTCATGGTTACTGAAATGAATTCGCATATTTGGGAGAGAAATCCAAGTTAAAAAAATTAGGGATTCTTCCTTAATATCAAATAGTGGAGTCCATTTCAACATCCTTATTTGACAATTTTAAATAAAATAAGAATAATGAGAGAAAACACAAGAGTAATCCAAATCATTTGTAAACTGAATCAAAATATAGCAGGGATCAATTAAACCAATCATAAAAGCACCAAAAAGTTTCAGACTATGAAAGATAGAGTGAATGTATTCTAGATTAGACCTACTAAGAGTAAAATTTCCAACCAAAGTGAATTCAAATGGCTTAGCAATGTTTTCCATAATCAGATCAGAGCACATAACCACAGGCATGCCTCGAAAAGAAGTTTAAATAAGTTTGAGGGTCGAAATTGGCCAGCAGCTGTCAATTCCAGAAGGTATCCATTAAGAATCACTCAAAATAGCCAGTAAGCATCATCTAGAAAGCTAAAAATAAGAGCGAGTAAGGAAAATTGCTAGAACACGAGCAAAGGGCTCGAGTGATTATTTTTTCCCTTAAATTTTTTAATATTATTAGGGTTTAAGGTTTATGGTTTAGGGTTTAGGATTTAGGGTTTAGGTTTTAGGGTTTAGGGTTTAAGGTTTATCATTGTAGGGTTTAGGCTTCAAGGTTTGGGGTTGTTAGGTTGTTTAAGGTTTAGGGTTTATGGTTTAGGTCAATTTAAGATTTTGGGTTTAAGGTTTAGGTTAGTTTAGTGTTTTTGTTTTATGGTCTTTTAGGGTTATGGGTTTAGGGTTTAGGGTATAGGATTTAGGGTTTATGGTTTTAGGGTTTAAGGTTTAAGGTTTAGGGTTTATGGTTTTAAGTTTAAGTTTAAGTTTAAGTTTAAGTTTTAAGATTTAGTTTAGAATTTAGGAGTTTAGTATTATATTTAGGTTTAGAATTGTAAGTTTAGAATTAGGTTTAAGTTTAGAGATTTAAGTTTAGAATTTATAGTTAGATTTAATTTGATTTAAGGATTATAATTTAAGAATAAATTATAGTTTAGAAGGTTTAGTAGTGGTCATGACTTTACTATGGGTTTGGGGTTTTAGCCAGTGGGTTTAGGAGTGTAGGATTTAGGGTTTATGGTTTTTGGGAGGTTTAGGTGGGTTGGGTAGGATCTTAAAACAATTAAGCAAACTATTATGATCAGGTTTATTTAGTATGTTTTATATTATATTTATTTTTAATAAGTTTATTTTAAATTTTATTTAGTTTAGTTTATCTAGCTTTTTTAAGTTTATCTTTTAGGAGTTTAGGTAAAGGTTTGGGTTGGCACAGTGGAGGATCAGTGGTAGAGTCAGCCTGTGTAGGTTTAGGTCAGGGAGGGTCTGGTAGTGGTGGAGTCAGAGGCCCACATCTGTGAGCCCAGGGCCCAGGGTTTAGGGTTTAGATAGTAGGGTTTTAGGGCCCAGAGCCTGTATTGGGTATGGTTAATAAAGGATGGGCCTGGGTTTGGTGGGGAGGATCTGTGGGTTAGGGCCCAGAGCCCAGAGTATAGGGCCTAGAGCCCAAGTCAGTCCAGTTTGGGAGCCCAGGCCAATCAGTAGTGGTTTTGTGACTGAGGCCCAAGATTTAGGTAGTGGGTAAGATTTAGATTTAAGATTTAAGGTAGGGTCAGTGGCCCAGGGTGTGGGGAGTGCAGGTCTGGTAAGTAGTGGCCTGGATAAGTGGGTGTTTGTGGATTTTGGTAGTTTGTGGATGGTAGATGGTCAGGGGAGGTTAGTTGAGAGGGCCCAGGGTCATGGCCCATGGGGAGGGCCTTGGCTCAACATCTGGCTCAGTTTAGGGTTGGTAGCCTAGAGTCAGTGGTTTATTTTGGTAGGGTTTAAGAGTTTAAAGTTTAAGGTGGTTTGGGGTTTGTGGACGCAGAGGAGGGCTCATGATCAGAGAGCCTGGGGTGTGGTAAGCTCAGGGTTTAGCAGTTATGGTAAGGGTTAGAGGGTTTAGGGGGTGGGGTTTAGATTTAAGGTGTATTTTAAAAAAAATTAAGCAAACCCACAAATTTAGATTTATTTAGTTTATTTTATTTATTTTAGTTTATTTTTTTAGATTTTTTAAGTTTAGTTTATTTATTTTTATTTATTTGTTTAGGTTTTATTTTAGTATATTTTAGTTTAGTTTATTTATTTAGTTTATTTTTATTTTATTTTATTTTTAGGTTTAGATTTTATTTTTTATTTTTAGGTTCAAGTTTAGGTTTTTTATTTTATTTTATTTTATTTTTATTTATTTTAAGTTTATTTATTTTAGTTTAGGTTAGTTTTTATCTATTTTTAGGTTTAGTTTGCCTAAGTTTTAGTTTTTTATTATTTAATTATTATTATTTAAGTTTTAGGTTTATTTATTTTATTATATTTTAGGTTTATTTAGTTTAGGTTTTGGTTTTAGTTTTAGGGTTTAGTGTTTAGGGTGGGTTTATTTTATTTTAGTGTAGGGTTTAGGATTTAGGGTTTAACGCCAGGTTTAGTGGGTATGTTTAATTGTGATTAGAGATTTAGTTAGGCTCAGTGGGTTCATGATTTATGGTCAGTTATTTAGGGTTTAGGGTGTGGGTAGTGGGTGGTTAGGTTTTAGGGTTTAGGGTGTGGTTAGATAGGGAGTGGCTCAGGATTTAGTTTAGGGGTTTAGGGTTTATTTTAAAATTAATTAAACCTAGGTTTAGGTTTATTTAGTTTATTTTTATTTGAGTTTATTTTTTTTTATTTTAATTTTATTTATTTAGTTTATTTAATTTTAGGTTTATTTATTTATGTTTATTTATTTTAGTTTATTTTTTTAGGTTTATTTTTTTTAATTTAGTTTATTTTTTTATTTTATTTTTTTAGGTTTTATTTTATTTTAGGTATTTATTTTATTTTATTTTTAGTTTTATTTTATTTTATTTTAGATTTAGTTATTATTTTATTTAGGTTTCTTATTTTAGGTTTATTTTTTTAATTTAGTTTAGGTTTTATTTATTTTATTTTAATTTAGTTTTATTTTATTTTAGGTTTATGTTTTACTTTAGGTTTTTATTTTTATTTTATTTTTTATTTTATTTAGGTTTAGGTTTTATTTATTTAATTTATTTTTAGGTTTTATTTAAAGGATTTTAGGTTTTTAGGATTTAACATTTAGGGTTTAGGGTTTGGAGTTTAAGGTTTAGGGTTTAGGGTTTACGGTTTTAGGGTTTAGAGGTTTAGGTTTTTTTATTTTTATTTATTTAGGTTTTGGTTTTAAGGTTTAGGGTTTAGGGTTAATGGTTTTATTTTATAGGGTTTAGTTAAGTTATTTAAAGGTATGGGTTTAGTGATTATGGTTAGGGTTTTCACAGTGTAGGGTTTAGGGTTTAGATTTTAGTTTATGGTTTAGGGTTGAAGGTTTTTTTATTTTAATATAGAATAAATTCAGATTCAACATTTCTTCTTTTTGATTTCATCAACCAAGTAACACACCAAGTTTTCTAAGACACAAGTGACAACGTAGATAAAAAATGAGCATGCATAGAGCAAATCAAAAACCCTAGATAACTAGAACTCTCTACCAGAAAGACATAGTTCCATAAGCATCGGATTGGCCGTTTCTTCACTTTCTAGTTCCCATCGAACCACCCCGCCTCTCAGTAGCGATCCATCAAATACGCAATCTCCCTCTCGCCACCACCACCATAACCTCCGCTCCTCCACCTCCATAACCACCTACATGACCCACCACCTCATATCACCAACACCTCTAGAACCCCCACCACCATTGTAATAATCGCCACCTTCGCCTTCACCTCCACCACCAGATCTAGAATCAGCCTAGTTGATGGTGATGTTCTATGTTTGCCCATTCTTAGGTTTAGGTATTTTTTATTTATAGTTACTTTAGGTTTAAGGGTTTAAGGTTTAGGATTAGGAATTAGGGTTTGGGTAGGTGGTGATTAGGGTTTATGGTTTAGAGTTTAGGTTTAGTGTTAGCCAGTGGTTTAGTAGGTTTAGGCCCAAGGTTTAGGTTTCAGGGTGGGGGGTTTAGGTTTATGGTCAGGTTTAGGGTGTTTTGGTTTAGGGTAGGTTTAGGGTTTAGGGTTTAGGTTGTAGGAGAGTTTAGGTTTATGGTACCATTTAGGGTTTTTTTAGATTTTAGGGTTAGGGTTTTTTTATTTTAAATTAAGTAAACCAATAAGTTTAGTTTATTTAGTTTATTTTATTTATTTGAGTTATATTTTATTTTATTTATGTTTAGGTTTATTTTTATTTTTTTAGTTTAGTTTATTTATTTTAGTTTATTTTTTTGTAGGTTTAGGTTGTGTTTATTTTTTAGTTTGTTTTATTTTTTATTTTATTTTTAGGTTTAGGTTTTATTTTATTTTTAGGTTTTGGTTTATTTTATTCTTTTATATTTATTTTATTTTTTATATTTTCATTTATTTAGGTTTTAATTTATGTTTACTCATTTTTTTAGTTTAGTTTAGGTTTTAATTTATTTTAATTAGTTGAATTTAATTTTAATTTATTACTTTATTTTAGGTTATAGTTTAGGTTTATTTAGTGTAGTTTGGGTTAGTTTAGGTCAGGAATTTAGGGTTTAGGGTTGGGGGGAGAGGGTTTAGGGTTTTTAGGGAGGATTTAAGTTTAGGTTGGTTTAGGTTTTAGTTTAGGTTTTATTTTATTTTAGTTTATTTTAAGGATTTAGGGTTTATGGATGGTTTAGGGTTTTATGAAGGGATTAGGGTTTAAGTTTAGGGTATAGGGTTTAGTGTTTTAGGTTTAGGTTTCAGTGGTTTTAGGGTTTATGGTTTAGGTTGTAGTTTAAAGTTTAGGGGTTTAGGGTTTAGGGTTGAGAGTTTAAGGTTTAGGGTTTATGTTTTTTTTTAATAAAAAACAAATTCATATTCAATATTTCTTCTTCTCGATTTCATCAACCAAGTTACACACCAAGTTTTCTAGGACACGAGTGACAATATAGATCAAATATGAGCACACATAGAGCAAATCATAAACCCTAGATAACTAGAACCGTCGCTACTGTAAAGAAAGAATTCCATAAGCAGTAGATCGGATCCATTGCTCGCTCTATTTCCCAACAAACCAGCCTCTCGAGGATCTGCCATCATATCTATGATCTCTCCGCCACCATGGTAACCACCGTCACTCCTCCAACCTCCAACCACCATTACTGCGACCACCACCTCTATATCCACCAACACCTCTTGATACCCCACCACCACTGCGATAACTGCTGCCTCGACCTTCGCCTCCACCGCCAAGTCTAGATTGAGCTTGGTTGACGGTGATGTTCTTGCCGTCAAGGTTCTACCCATTTTTTAAAGTTTAGGTTAATTTTTTTATTTATTTAGTTACCTTAGGTTTAGGGTTTAGGGTTTAGGGTTAGGGTTTTGGGTTTAGGCTTAAGCTTTAGTGTTTTAGGGTTTAGGGTTTAGGGTTAGCATTTAGGGTTTAGCATTTAGGGTTTAGGGTTTAGTGTTTTTAGGCTTTAGGGTTTAGTGTTTTTAGGGGTAGTTTATGGTTTAGGGTTTAGTTATTAGGGTTTAGGATTTAGGGTTTATGGTTTATAGTTTGTAGGGTTTGGTAGGGTTTATGGTTTTGTTTTAGGTGGTTTAAGGTTTATGGTTTTGTAAGGTTTAGCGTTTAGGACTTAGGGTTTTTTTAAATAATGTAAATTGATAGTTTTAGGTTTATTTAGTTTATTTTTTATTTATCTGAGTTTATTTTATTTTTTATTTTTGTTTTTTTAGTTTAGTTTATAGTTTAGGTTTTTAGTTTTTGTTTATTTTTAGGTTTAGGGGTAGGTTTTTTTAGTTTAGTATTATTTTATTTTATTTTATTTTTAGGTTTAGGTTTTATTTTTATTTTTTTAGTTTAGGTTTTATTTTTTTATTTTATTTTATTTTATAGGTTTTATTTTAGGTTTTATTTATTTTATTTTAGTTTAGTTTAGGTTTTTATTTATTATTTTATTTATTTTATTTATTTTATTTATTTTATATTATTTTATTTCTTTTTATTATGTTTAGTAGGTTAGTTTAGGTTTTATTTATTTTATTTAAGTTTATCATTCTTTATTTTAGGTTTTATCTATTTTAGGTCATTTTAGGTTTGTGGGTTTGAGAGGTTTTTAGGCTCATGGTTTTTAGAGTTTAGGCCCAGGGTTTAGGGTTAGTCAGGGTCAGGGTAGGGCTCAGTGGCTCAGGTTTGTTGGTAGGTTTGGGATTTAGGTTTAGGGTTTAGTTAGGGTTTAGGTTTTAGGTTTATGGTCAGTTTCTGAGGAGTTTAGTGTTTTTAGGTTTAGGGTTTAGGGTTTAGGATTTAGAGTTTAGGGTTTAGGTTTTAGGTTTAGGATTTAGGTTTTAGTTTATGTTTTTATTTTATTTTACTTTAATTTATAGTTTAGGGTTTAGTGTTCAGAGTTTAGGGTTCTTACTATTTATTTTTTAGGGTTTTGGTTTTAGGTTTAGGTTTTAGGTTTTGGTTTTGGGTTTAGGTTTTAGTTTTTTTTTTTTTTGAAAAAAGAATTTTATGCCACAAATTAAGGAGTACAAAGTCTTTAAAGGGATAAATCTCTAAACTAATGCTCATGAGCTTTATTAAAACCTAAAGAGATGAATCAAACTATTACAATATTAAATAAAGTGAAACAAAAGAAAACCAAATCAAGTAAAGAAGATCCATATGAGAACAAAATCCACTTGATTTCTTTGAGCACCAACCTATAAAAGAAATCGCAACATTCTAAGGAAAGGATGAGTACAATTAAAAAGAGAAAGAGCAAAGAGAAAGACCAAAGTAAAGAAAAGGCTCAGGCTCAGTCGCAATCATCTCTAGGAGAAACACTATATGTAAGCATCCAAACATCAGAAGAAGGGTTACAATTACATATAGCGCTACCAGCCAAAACAAGAAATAGAGGGAAACATCAAGGCCCTCATAACCAACATACATACCTCATGTAGTCATCCAGATCCATCCAACAATGCGAAAAGTATTCCAACTAGCAAACAACATCCAAGCACAAAGCCACCAAAACAACCAAGCCTAAAGGCAAACCAATAGCCATCCATCGTGACGTGGCAATACAGAAAACCACCAAAGCCAACAACACCAAAATGAGGAGAAATACCAAAAAAGAGCAAGCATCATTAACAGGATAACAACATACCCAAAAAAGATAGGCCCAATGCCAAAGAACCATCCCAAGATTGTCCCCAAAGCAACAGCAAACCAATACCTAAATAGAGGGGACAACTAACACCAACAACAACTACCAATCCAATCCAAGCAGAGGATAACCCAAGCAGACAAGCAAAAGATAAAAGGGATACACCTCCACCAAGATAGAGAAAAAAAAAGACCAAAGGAGTATCCAGCAAGGCTACCATCAAAAATAGCCAATGTAATAGCAAAACCACCACCACAAACCAAGAGGTTGGTATTAGGAAACAAGGAGAGAAAAGTACACCAAAAAGAGGTAATACCCACAGCCAAAATAAAATCCAAGACACCAAACCAAGTGACCAGCACCCAAGGAAAAACAACAGCCACTAAATAGCCTTCAACCAGCCAACCCAAAATGACAACAAACCAAAAATGAATACAAAAAAACCACAAGATCTCACCACTAACAAAACAGAAGCAAACATCCATTAAAGTTACCTAGCCCACCAGCAAACAACATTTATGCTAGGAGAAAATAGACCCGCAGCTAAGCTGCCACCCAAATAAGAAAAAAAGCAAAAGATAAGCAGTTACAGCCAGGAGAGGAAGACCATTACAGGAGGAGGCTGAAAACATTACCAACAGAACCAAACCAAGCCCAGCAAAACTGATCACCAAGGCCCAATCAACAAAACAGAAAATATAATAGCCAATAAATAGCCTTCACCGACCCAAATCCAAACCAAAGATAAACCGCCAACAAACCCCCAGATCTGCCACCAACATAGGAGGTAAAACCAGCCAACACAACCACCCAATCAACCAACCCAGCCAACCAACATAGCCAATCAACCTAGCCAGACAACAAGGCACCCAACCAGTCACCATAATAGCAGTAGATCCAACTTAGATAAGGAAGAAACTAGACTAGATATGAGGCAAACCTCCTTTAGAAGGAAATATCGATAGCAGGAATAACCAAAGCCTAATAAGAGGCCACCAAAAAAACCAAGAAATAATTGTGACAATCTCCCAGCCAGGCAAATAACCAAGGAAAAGAAAACCTAGGAGGACCACCAACTCACCAGCTATAAACCAAAGAGTAAAGGAACCTGACCCGAGCATAATAAGGTCCCTTCCAGACCCCAGAGAACAAACAACCACCACTAAAAAGAAAATAGGAAACGAATAGCCAAAAAACATCAAGCTTCAAGCCACAAGCAACAGGGAACAACCAACCATCAGTAGCCATCGACCAAAATAGGAAAGGAAAGCAGTAACCACCAAAATGCCCAACACTAAGATAGAAATGAAAAGACTAACAACAGCCTTCGAACAAACACCACCAAAGACAACCAGGCATAGGGTAGAAACAAATAGCAACATCCACCAGAACTCATAGAAAATGAGGTTAGCTAAGACCTTAAAGAAGAATAGCAAGGAGCAATCCTAATATGGGAAAGAACAAAAGTAACAATCAATAAAAAGGCTCAAAGAAAACACCATAGCTAAAGACCAATAAAAAAAAACCACAAGTTAAAGTCTGAAGTCAGGCAATCCAGAGTTATCTAGATTAACCAAGCCTCTCAGTAGCTTAGGTAAGTTTTGATTATCTAATATAGTGAGCTCATTTAATTCAGCACCAAAATTGGCTAGAAAATCCGCACAAGCATTACCTTCATGAAGAATATGAGAAATTTTGTAGCAAACTTGAGAGAGGAGGGTTTTAGTGTGATTAAGGAGATAAAATAAATCAGCATTCCCCATTTTATTAGAAGTGGGCATATTAAGTAAAAGAAGAGTGTCAACTTCAATCCAAATATTAAAGAGGCCTATGTTCAAAAATATATCAATAGTTTTATTAATAGCCATAAGCTCAAAGATAAATAATAGAACATGCTTTAAGGGGATAAGCAAAAGCACAAATGACAATACCATTGGAATCCCTAATAATACCACCACAACCATATTTATTAGGTGAAACTGAACCATCGATAATTTTAATAAAGTTCTCATTAGGTTTGATCCAATGGATAATCCTAATAGCCTTAGAAAGAAACGATAAATGAATGAGACCTAATTTTTAGCCACAAATTTGTAACCTCTAAAATGGATGTTATTAAATTAATTAAACAAACCATGAATTTTTTTCTTTAGTTTTAGCCGATCCTTTTATGATTCATAGAATACCATGATATTTAGCATCATTTCTATCCATCCAAATGAACCAAATAAAGGTAATACCAATTAAGATTTTGATATGACCTTTCACAATTTTTTGGAAACAAGCTTCAAAAGTTGATATAAAGAAAGGAATCCATAAAATAGTTAGTTAAATAAATCATCATACCATATCCATAATTTGGAAGCAATGGCACCATTGATAAAACATGATTAACATTTTCAATATGAAGAAACAATAGAACTTAGAAGGTAAATAAAACCTTTATTCTAGAGCAAGAAATCTACAATAAATAAAGTTATTCAAAATCCTCCAAGCTAAAATTGAATAAGAAATGGGAATGATATTGTTCCAAAGTTTAATGAAAACATTAGAGGTGTTATGCTTATCTCTAATAAAATTCAAACCTCTTTAAGAATGAATTCACCATTATAAGATAACTTAAAAGAATTTGATCAGTTTGTTAGAAAAATAGGGATGTTTCTAAAGTTATCAAAAGAGAAATAGAGATAATAATTTTCAAGTTTGTTTTCATTCCAATTGTTTAAGCCAAAAAGAGTTAACTTTGATAGCAAAGAGAGAGTGCATAGATAAAGGGAGTCAATAGATCCATTGCCAATCCAATTTTCTTGCTAAAAGAAGGATGAGCCCGAATGAATACCCCAAGATATTAAGGACTCAGCAACCCATTTAATGGAGCAAAGCCATTTTCAAACTGGAGAGTCACCAACTTTATAAGAATAGATAAGAGGGTGTCTATATTGGCAGTATTTTTCCATCATAAAATTAGCCCAAAGGCTATCATTCTTTCTAAAATTTCACTAGAGCTTATGAGAGAAGGAAATAATAGCTTCATGAATAGGGTTGCAAACAAGATGACCTTTACCCAAAGGACCACAACATTTATGCCTCCAATGCATTCTTTTAATAGAATTATTGGATCCCCAAAAAAATTTATTAAGCAAGTGATGTATTTTGATAAGAGTTGAATTGGTAGGAATATTAGTTTGAATCAAATATACATGCATTGAATTGAGAGTGCTTTTAAGAATAGTGAGACTACCACCAAAGGAGAGTAAGTGAATTCCAAAATAGAAATTTTATTTAAATTTTTTTGAATTAACTCATCAAAAAGATGGGATCATTTTGGACCTTTGAAAAGAGGAGCACCCAAGTACTTAAGAGGTAAATGTTGATGTTTAACATTAGTGATATGCAAGATGTGATTGATTTTATTATTAGAGATACTGGAAGAAGTAATTGAAATAGCTTTTGTTATCATTGATAGTAAGACCACTTTCTCTATGAGATGTATTTAAAAGATTTTTAAGATTCTTGATATGATGAATAGAAGCATTGCAAAAAATAATGAAATCATCTACAAAGCTTAAATGGGAAATAGGAAAACCACCAAGAGTTCTGTAATACATAAAGTAGATGCTTTCATTATTGTTGATTTTTAAGAATAAATCATTGATGCTCCTAGATAAGTATTCAATAGCAATGATAAATAAAGTAGAAGATAAAGGATCTCCTTTCTTTAAGCCATGGGAGAAAGGAAAGAAACCCAAAGCTTCCCCCTTAAGCAAAATAGAAAATGAGGCATTATTAATACAATTTTTAATAGGAAAAATAAATTTATCAGAAAACCCAAATAAATTCATAATGTGAAAAAGGAAATCCCAAGAGATATTATCAAAAGCTTTGGTAATATCTAATTTGAAAAGAATGTTTCCTCCTCTATTCCTAGCATCTAAATCATAAATTAATTCTTGGGCAAGTAAAATATTATAAGAAATAGATTTACCTCTAGCAAAACTAGTTTGGTTGAGAGAGATCTTATGAAGAAGAGGACTAAGCCTGTTGGCAATAATTTTGGAAATTAGCTTATTGAAGAAGGTGCAAAGACTTATAGGTCTAAACTCACCCAATAGTCATTATTTTTCTTAGGTATGAGAATAATAGAAGTGCTATAAAAATATGGAAAAGGATTACCATTAACAAATCAACCACAACATCAATCAAATCATTTTAATAATAACCAACATTTTGAAAAATTGAGTAGTAAAACCCTCCAGTCAAATGTAACATATGTTCATGCTATTAAGAACTTTAAAATTTTCATCTTCATTCGGCAAAATAGTAAGCAAAGCATTGTCATCATTCATAATAATAGAAGGAATCAAGTTCAATTTAGAAATAACTTCATAAGAACAACTCTTATTAAGCATATTTCTAAAATAGTTAATAACCAAATCCTTAATATCACTATTCTCTATAATCCATTCTCCATTATCATTTTTAATTTTTTTGAATATTTTATTAAGCTCTGTTTATTAACTATTCATGTAAATATCTAGTATTCCTACCACCATCTGTAGTATGTTTACTAGTAGCTTTTTGAGACCAATAAGTTTCTTCCATATTTTGAAAATTGATAAGTTTATCCTTCGCCTCATTCACGTCCATAATCTTGGAAGGTTTTGTCATAATAGAAACTTCAAGATGACAAACAAAATTTTCCATATCCTTCATATTAGCAAAAGATTTTAAATTAATGCTTGTTCCACCAAACTAGATTTTGTTTAAGTCATTTTAGTTTAAACCATAGTCTATTCATCCCCTAATCAATTATCAAGATGTAAAGGAGCTTTTAATTGTTAGCAACAACATTAAAAAATT
Organism: Cymbidium sinense; assembly: GCA_021442155.1. NCBI lineage: Eukaryota > Viridiplantae > Streptophyta > Magnoliopsida > Asparagales > Orchidaceae > Cymbidium > Cymbidium sinense. Next base: position 73,188,339 of record CM038216.1, read on the forward strand.
AATTGTGGTGTTTATTTTTGAGATGCAAGACACCATGGATCTTAGATACTTATTGAAGTGATCTAGTGACATTAAAGAATGATGCACTATCTCAAAAGATAGAAATCATCACCCTAAAATAGACCTAATCACCTAATAAGGACTCCTAAGGCATGATGGGTTTTCAATATACAGAGATCTTTCCCTACTTTAAAGTAAAGTATTTATTTTAAGCCGTTCATTAAGTTCCTTATGGAGGCAAGCCCCATAGTTAATTACATCCTAAGGAATGTGAATTCCTTAAGAATACTCTTGATTAAAGTTGAAATTAAGGTCTCCAAAGATTTCAAGGCTAGACAATGAAAGGATTGTTTGTACTAGAAAATTAAATGGAATTGCTCAAGGAGAAGACTTATTATCGAAGCTAAGGAAATGAGTAGAAAATGCTCATGATACTAAGAAGCCTAGTGATCATTCTAATCTATTCTATGGTTGGATTTTATGTGTTTGAAGTTTAAGAGATTAATTTTATTGAAGTTGACATTTTATTAGAAAGCTAGGACTTATAATCCAATAACATAAGGTTGTGAAAATGCCTAAGAGTTGAAGATTTATACTAGTAGCCTAAAGGAAATAGCAACCTCAGACCCTATATCTAGAGAGCTTTGGCATAAGCCAACGAATGACCTACGTCTAAGTCAACATGGGCATAAGGTTTACCTTTATAAGAGAGAATAAACCACTCTACTGGTGGGCTTATAACCGCCTCGAGTGGCCGCTAGCTAACTCGTCCTATGATTTTAAAACCATGTAGGCAAGTCTTATGCATTTGCAAGATAGTTGGGCTGTTATTAATTTAGAAAGAGACAAAAGTCCTTAAACCCACTCCTAAGAGACTAAAGCATGAGTGGTATGAGTAATGACTTAATCTACAAATGAAAATCTATTCAAATTTTATTTGATTTTGGACACTTCATTTTGACAAAGGTTTTGGGATTTGGTATGCCTATATGCATGATGAAGTTAGATTATTGGCTAAATCAATGGGAAAGAGGTGTTTTCCACCACAGAGGAGGCCCTCAAAGGTCAAGCCTTCCCCTATCGTGCAAGGATGGAAACCCTCTCTTAGTAAGAGTAAAGCAATATGCATACATGATGTGAGACATACAACATTCAGCTAAGGGGCTACTAAATCTTTTAATTATCTTGATTTAATTCTTAGGCTTTTTATGAGGTAATCAATTATTTAAAACTTTAGTTCTGTGTTATAGTTGGGTAAAAGATTTATTTTTTCTTAAGAGCCTAATCGCATCCAAGCCACACATTCAAACATCAATTATTTAAGAAAATAAGAAAAGTTTTGCATTTCTAGTACACATCCTAAAAAAATCATGAACCAATTTTTGTAACTATCATGAAATAATAAAAGGCGTTGGTACCTTTACAAAAAAAAGAAAAGATGGGTAGCTGAGCTCTACCCTTATACAACCCATAATTACAAAATAATAATTACAATTTATAATGAATGAATGCTATGGGGGTCTTCATTCTTCTTTCTTCATGTCTTCATTTCTTTCCTTTGATTTAATTTGCTCCACTTCAAAGGCATCACATGGCCTCCCAGACAAAGCCTTCTAGCCAATGCTCATCCTTATCCCCAATAGCACTAATTTTAATTCCTAATTACAAAATTACATTAAGAATAGGAAAAGTAAATCTAACTACACTTGCAAAATAAAGGTTAGTTAAAGATGCATACAATCTCAAGCTGTTATATCAGAATTTAGACGTAACGCCCTGCACATGGGTAACCAAGCCCACCTATCCTAACTTGGATTATGCTTAGGGGCTTAACAACCTGCAAAGAGAGCATTTGTATTTATTTTTAAGCGCCCATTAAACATAATCCCTACAAAAAACATGATTAGGCTAATCATGACCTACCATCCAGTCTACGAGGCATACACCCTAACATCTAGTTTATAATGATACATCATAAACCAAAATATACATTATACCAAGCACCACCCTAACATAAAACTAGAAGTAGTGACTTAATTCTAATGTGTGTGTTAAGGCTTGTGTGGTACATCATGCTAGGAATTAGAGTTGTAGTTCTCTAAGTTTAGAAAGATTTAATTTAACATCAAGGGTTGGTTTCACTTGAAGTTACTTAATTCATTTGAGAATTTTAATTTGTGTTTTCTTTTGTTTCATTTTATTACACTTAGCAACTAAGTTTTATAAAGAGAAGGAAAGAGGATTGCCCTCTTTTTAAGCCACTTTCTAAAGCTTGTAAATTTGATTTAGTTCTCTTTAGTGATTGGCTTATTACAAATTTTAACTTAATCATAAGTTTAGGCTCATTTTAAATAATCTTATTTAATATGAAAGGAATCTTAATTAATTCAATTGAATTACTATCACATGACATATGTTCAATCATTCCTTTCCATCACATGTAACATGCATATGATATTAATCTTAATATACCTACACATACAATAAGTTTTAGCACACTTAGATGATGAATGTAGATGTGCATATTTGTAGAAAAGGTTATTTTGATTCATTAGGTAAATGCACATACAAGTGTATCAAATTTTTAAGCGATACTTTGCCATTATTAAACCAAGGGAATGAGGTAAAGACCTCCTTGGGGCTACTTAAAGTCTCACATCCCCAGAATGTCCAGATTAGATATACCCACTATTCTTGAATACACATGAATGTACAAATGACTACAAGAATGGAAAATTATGCAAAAGTTGTATTTCTTTCAATTGAATTATTTATACATGTGAGCTAAAGTTGAAAAAGAGATTTTCATTCATTAGCTAAATGCACATACATGTGTATAAAAGTTTTAAGCAAATAATTCTCCATTGTTAAACTAGGGGAGTGAGGTAAAGACCTCCTTGGGGCTACTTAAAGCCTTGCATCCCCAAAATGTCTGGACTAGATATACCAACTATTCTTGAATACACATGAATGTACAAGTGACTAGAAGAATGGAAAATCAAGCAGAAGTTGTATTTCTTTCAATTGAATTATTTATACCTATGAGCTAAAGTTGCAAAAGAGATTTTCCTTTATTAGCTAAATGTACATACAAGTGTATAAAAGTTTTAAGCGGATACTTCGCCATTGTTAAACAAGGGGAGTGAGGTAAAGACCTCCTTGGGGCTACTTAAAGCCTTGCATCCCTGGAATGTCCAGACTAGATATACCCCACTATTCTTGAATACACATGAATGTACAAGTGACTACAAGAATGGAAAATCATGCAAAAGTTATATTTCTTTCAATTGAATTATTTATATGTGTGAGCTAAAGTTCTATCTAAATTCTAACATAGAAATACATTGGAATGAATTCAAACATGTTATGTCCTTTTCAAATGAACTATACACTTGTTAACATTCAAACTTTATGCATATCCATATAGACTAAAGAAAGAGAATTCCATATCACATGTTCTAAGCCATAGACACATGCAAGCTTATAAATATTTATAACTATTATCACTCCAAATGTTATAGTTGACTTATAAACTTTTGAAAATAACTTTGATTTAATAGTGATAATAGGCACACTTATATTAAATTAAATCAACACATGCAAGCTTGACATAAAGGGAACCATTCAATTTAGTTAATTTTGCAAAAGATGAATGCATGAATCAAATGACATACAATATTTAATATGATTGGAGAGGAATAACTAAACATAAACACATGATTTTGTTCAATTAAATTAATTCCAAGGCAATCGTACCAAATAAAATAATTGAAGCAAACCAAAGTTTCTTATGTCACTTTTAATTTTATGTTTCAATTTGATTTAATGAAATGAAGAAAAGTTTGTGATCCTAACCCATTCCCATATTTTTGAATTGATTTAATTTAATAAAATGTAATTAAGAGGATTTAATAGATTAATTAGGTTGTAATATGCATTAAATCCACTAATTAACCCTTGCTATGTTACCTTAAAGTAATTAATTAAATAATTGTGAGCCAACATGATGTGCATCGAAAATAACTTGCAATGATCTTAAGAAATGAAAGGGCCTAATGCAATTAGCTCATAATTATTGATTAATTTGATTAAGGAACTTAATTAATTACTTTTATGATTTTCCAACACATATGGGTAAATCATAATTTCATTAACTTTATTTAGGCTATTAAACACCTAAAGATCTACCCATGAATTAATTAATGAAGATTAGATATGATTGTAATTTTAATTTGATTAATAAAATCATTAATTAATTAATCAATTTCTCTAACTTAATTTGCCAAATTGATTAATTATCCTCCAAATGAAATGGATTTATGGAATGGGTTGGGAAAGAGGTCCCAATCTTATTCCATAAATCCCCTCTCTTAATGAAATAAATTAGAGATTATGAAAGAAGTCTAATCATTTTCCTCCAATATTTTATATGAATAACTAATCAAATAAAGCTTAGTCAATTGTAATTAATAATTAAATTAATTATAGAGGATATGTCTCATAACTAAATTTTCTTTTAAAGATCAACATATAACAATTAGGGTTTGAGTTGATTTTATAATCGACATTCATAAATTATGTTCAAACAACTTTTATATTGGATTATAATATTTATAATGTTATTTATTTAGTTAATTTTTTTATACTAAGTTTTACTTAAATTTTATGATAATTTAATTTGTACATTTTTTTTTTGTTTGATCACATATTATTTCTTTCTTTTATTATAAAGACCGATTAACTCCTTTTTTAGATTTGATTGAATTTAATAATAAATATTGATTAATCATGATCATTCATCATCAAAGATCAAATGGCCCATGAGTTAATCATGGTCTTGATAGGTGGAATCAAATCACTATGTCATTCGGCCTAATCAAAACTATTCACTTCAAACACATAAAATGAATAGTCTTACTTTTGTCTCACCAAGGAAAAAAGTAAAGTGAATGGGCTCTAAAGGTTGGATCCTAATGACGCCATTCAACACATCAAACATGAGATCCATAAGGCTTTCTAAGCATTTTAATTATACATCACCGAGCTAATGCCCGTGGATTCGACCAAGAGGTGGCATCTTTGGAAGAAAAAAGCCCATTGAGGTGCTTGTTGGGTCGATCAATACTTTAGCTAGCATTCTTTCTCTTTACTCCTATGATTTGCTTCCTCCTCACTTACTCATAGACACTTGGCATCTATTGGAATAGGAAAATCTAGATTCTTGACTTTTTGAATGTTCTCGAATAATCTTATCCACATATATAGTCCCATTCATTATCAAACTCATGCTATAATATGCCATCCATCCGTAAATTTTGATAAGTTGACCAAAATGACCTAACCTAACCTTCCACTATACTACCATAGCTCTAAATCCATCAATCAAACATCTTTCAATGAACAAAGTTGTTTTGCTTCCTTTTGAAGCTTTGGATTAATTATTAATAGATCAAAAGGTTGATGGTTTTATGTATCGCTTTCACTCTTAGAGCATAGCTAATGTATTCTTTGTATCTTCAAGAATAATAATCTCCACCTAGATTATATATATGATGTGTTAGGCATTGAGAACAATAGGTTCAAAAGCCTCTAGAAGTGAGCATACCATTATGGATCATTAAAGAACCCTAAAAAAGTGCCTTTGATTTGGAATTTCTAGGATCATTGAGGATGTCTTTCAATTAAATCCAAAGCATACTATTCTTCATCAATACTCACACTATTCCATGTCCACTAAGCTCATTTCCCAAAGGAATACTATGGAGTAGAGGCACTAGGCCTTCTCATGTCATCTATGATCTTTTGGATCTTCTTCGATCCGATCTCTTCCAAGGAGACCTCAATGATGAGCTCATGGAGGACCAGATCATTGGCCTTGATGATTCCAGGTAGGGATTCTTTCTTCACGTGAAATCCAGAGAGCCATCTACTAGAGTCCTTTGAAGGGGTTCTTCTCCGACCAACGATGCAATGGGAGAAGTGATGAAGAATGGGATCGATGCTTGGGGCTAGAAATTCATGGTATTTATGAAAGAGGATGGAGGAATAAAGGTGACTAGGGGCTATGTGAGTGGCATGGTTTGATCAATAGAAAATTCATAGGATGTCTCATGTGCTTGGGTAGGTATATGGGGCTAGTTGGGATCAAGGAAGTCTCATCACCACCCACTTGTTATCTATCTCAATTTTGGAGAAAGTGAGGGAGAGTGGTCACCCCACTGGAGGAAGAGGGAGGCATGGATGCAGCTTGGGTCGGCTATGCCTCACTTGGTTGAGAGGAAGAGATGGACGTGAGGGAGAGTTCATTTTTAGCTTTGCTTTCAATAGAGGAGAGGTGCTCGGAGAGATTTTTCATTTTTTATTTTTTTAGGGCTAGCTAGGAGGGGAGAGCTACTCTCAAGTGAAGTAGGAATGAGAGGGCTTCTACTTCTTTTTCCTGAAGGGAGATGAGAAAACCTGCCTCATTTTTTTTAGTGTGTCATGTTTTCTAGTCAGAGAGAGAGAGAGAGAGAGAGAGAGAGAGAGAGGTGCTAACTTTGTCCCATGCCTCAACTTCTCTGACATTCCCACTTTTATTTCTTTCCTTTACATTTTTATGTGTTATCATGATCAAATAAATTAGCAAGGAGTAGGTAATTTAATAGTTTTATCTCTTTTCACTTTTTTTAAAAAAAATTTGGTGAAACCCGATTTTGTTAATAAATGATAAAGTTTTACATAATTTTAATAACTTTAGTAAATAATTGAATGAAAATTTATAAGTTATATGTATAAAATAAGATAATTTTAATTATCATTAATAATTGTTGATAATATGGATTCATAAGTTGATAAATCAATTATTTTAATTTAATGGCTAATATATTATATATAACATTTATTTTTAGTTATTATTTTGATTTAATTCTAAATAAATTTCATTTGATGTTTAGAATTGGTTTAATCTCTCTCTCTCTCTCTCTCTCTCTTTTGTAGTTCATTTTAGATTTAAAATGGATTGTGTATGTTAAATTAAAATTTTTTGTTTGTTATTATCATTTTTATATATATTAGTGACTTAACATTCAAATCATGATTTAATTTAATTTAGGCTTAAACTTGACTAAAATTGCATTTGAGTTTGTATTCTAATATAAATGATTTACTCGATGGTTTTGATTATGATTTTAGGAAGGACTTGGAATGAGGATAGAAGGATTGATTGATTTTAGGTAGAACTTGGCTAAGTCCATGAAATTTTCTTAAGGGTTTGGATTTGGATTTGATTCAATTTGGATTTAGGTTTGGATCATGATGTCACATTGTGTTTGAGTTTGAATTTCATAAATTGATTGAACGGTTGAATTTATCTTTGAGACAATCAATTTAATTTGGATTGATTTGAATTTTGCTAAGGCTAGTCCATAAGATAAATCATATGGCTTAGGAAGGATTTAAATTTTGGATTCGATCATTGGCTTCAATCATTTGATTTAGATTTGGATTTGGATTTTTATATTTGAATTGAATTTAAGGTTTGGTTTGAGAAGGTGAACACAAGTCGAATTTAGGCTACAGAGTAGGTGAGTCTCATTAATCCCTAAGGCATAGCCTAATCCTATGATTAACACTTCTAAGTCTCTAGGTTTAGGTTGATTGTTCACTTAAAAACTAGAAGTATCTTATGATTAAGGAAGTCTTAGTGCCTAGAAGATCCCTAGGCCTAAGAAGAGGAGGTTGAGAACTCACTCCAAAGTGTGGTCAACATTAATATGCTAAATCCATATGTTCTAAAATATAAAAGGAGAGAAATTCTTTAATCTATTAGAATTATTTTTAATAGAAACTAGAAGAGCATGATCAAACAAGGTTTTTCTTAAATGATTTATAGTAATAGGCCATTGAGTAATCCAATGAGTATTAAGAAGAATCCAACCCTGTTTAGAGTTTTGCCAAGTATAATTAGAACCCTTAAAACCAATATTATTCAAATTACAATCAAGGATCATATTGGAAATATCTTCCATGGAATGAATATTTGGAGAGCAACAACCACATCATTTAGAAGAGAACAAAATAGTGTTGAAATCATCACCAACAAACCAAGGTTTATTGATTGAGGTGGCAAAATTAGTCAAGTTATCCCAAAGAAGATTTCTACCAGATCTATTACAAGATGCATAAACAAAAGAGCCCAAAACACAATAATCACCATAAGAGATTTGAGCATTGACAACTTGATGAAAATCATCAAGAATAGAAACATCTACAAAGTTATTCCAAAAACACCAAATCTTATTGCTAACATTATACAAAAATTTATTGAAACTAATCATTCTAGCAACATGGTTAATTTTATTAGCATGGATAAGCGGCTCAAGAATAATAAGTAAGGAAATATTATGGATACAACAAAGATTTCTAATACAGTTATGAATAGACAGGGTACCAATCCCTCCAACATTCAAAATAAAAAAATTAAACATAAAGAAAAGATAGGGGGGATTAAAAGTTAATTGAGAGAAGAGAAAAAGGTTGTAGTAGCTCTAGTGTTTCTTAGCAATTTGGGAGGAAAACTTTTAACATTTTTTTCTTTTTCAAATAGAAATTATGGAAGCCATTTTCTTTGCCCTTTGAAGCATCATCTGAAAAGGATTTAACAAAATTAGTCACAAATTTAGAGAAATCTCTTGATGAGCATTTCTTCCAAGACATTAGAATTTATCAAAGATAAATGATCTTTGGGAATAGCAAGGAGGAGGTAAACTGATTTATTAAAAATGCAAGTGGGAACACCAAACCCTTCCTCAACATTAGCCAAATTATTAGATAAAAGAAAATCTTTTTGAGAAGCTAAATCATCTTGAATTTGGAATATGGAATCAGGTTTATCAACCTGATTATCATGAGGTATTAAAGCCATATTCTCCATTGAATTAGATTGATGAATGGTATTAAATTCCTCATTTATGTTCTCCTTTAAAGCTTCATGTTTATCTATCAAAGCTATGCAAGGATCAAATCGTGAGGAAATAAAATCCTCATTCAAAAGTTTAGAAAAGCTATTATTGTTCACATTTGAAGCCTTCAATTGCTCAAAAGAAGTGAAAGGTAAATCAACCTTATTAGGAACATTCAACGAATCATTTTTTCCAAAGTAGTTTTTTTATATTTAATAGTAATTGTCCTAGGGTTAGGAATAGAAGTTTCTTTAATAGAGATTTTTTTATAGGTGAGGATCAAGAATGAAACATTTAGAATTATCATGCTCGTGGATTTTGTAGTGAGAAAAAAAGGCAATGAAATTTTCAAATTTAATTCTTTACATGTAAAGATAATTTTTAGATCCCAACTACATTTCTTTGGGGTGTTTCTTAGTAATGTTCAATTCAAAAAAGATTCTAGCTATTGAAGGATGAGACTTCGTAGCATTGCCTGATCAATTTGCAATGACTAACCAAATAAAGCACCTAGCAAAAAATGAATTGATGGTTAACGAAATGAATTCACATTAGGAAAGAACCAAAGATTGAAATCAGATTTAGAGTTTAGGGTTTAGGCTTAGGGTTGGGGTTTAGGTTTAGCATTTAGGTATAGTTTAGGGTTTAGTGTTTGGTTTAGTTTTAGTTAGTTTAGGTTTAAGGGTTTAGGGTTTAGGTTTTAAGGATTAGGGTTTACTATTTAGGTTTTATGGTTTAGGATTTAGGGTTTATGGTTTAGGTTTAGTGTTTAAGGTCTAGGGTTTATAGTTTATGATTTTAGGGTTCAGGGTTTAAGTTTGGTTGGTTTTAGGTTTAAAGATGGTTTCAGTTTAGGGGTTTAGTGGTTTTAGGTTTGGTTTATTTGGGTTGTAGGCTAGGGTTTAGAGTTTTAGTTAGGGTTTGAGGAGTTTAGGTTTAGGATTTAGGATTTAGGTAGGTTTGGGATTTTAGGCTTTTTCAGTTTTTTTCTTTTTTTATTTTTTTAAATTAAGCAAATTTGGTTTAAGTTTAATTAGTTATTTTATTTATTTTAGTTTATATTTTTTATTTTTAGATTTATTTTATTTTATTTAGTTTAGTTTATTTTATTTTAGATTTTATTTGTTTATTTTTTTAATTTTTTAGTTTTTTATTTTATTTTAGTTTTATTTATTTTGATTTTATTTTAGAATTAGGTTTAGTTTATTTTATTTTGTTTATTTTAAATTAAGTTTATTTTATTTTATTTTATGCTTAGTTTTTTATTTTATTTTGGTTTTATTTTAGGTTATTTTTTTTTTTTAGTTTAGGTTTTATTTATTTTATTTATTTTATTTAACTTATGTTTATTTTAGGTTTAGGTTTAGGTTTTTAGTTTTAGTTGAGTTTTATTTTATTTAATTTTTTATTTATTTAGTTGTTTTATTTATTACTTTATTTTATTTAGTTTATTTTAGGTTTTGTTTGTGTTTTTTTTTTGGTTTGTGTGTGTTTTAGGGTTTAGGTTTAGAGCTCAGTGGCTAGGGTTTAGGTTTGGGGCCTAGGGTTTGGGGTTTAGGGTCAGGTTTTGGGGTTTAGTGTTTAGGTTTTTACAAAGTTTACAGTTAGTTTTAGTTTCTGAGTTTAGTTTACATTTTTTTTTGTTTTATTTTGTTTAGGGTTTAGTTTGGTTATGTTTAGTTTAGGTTTAGGTTTATAGGTTTATGGTTTAGAGTTTAGTATTAGGTTAAGGGTTTATGTTTTAGTTTAGGTTTAGGGTTTAAGATTTATAGTTTTTTTAACATAGAACAAATTCAGATTCAACATTTCTCAATTTCATCAACCAAGTAGCCCACCAAGTTTTCTAAGACACAAGTTTATGTCATAGATAAAAATGAGCACATAGAGAAAATAAAACTCTAGATTAGAATCGTCTCTTCTTTAAAGAGACAGTTCCATAAGAAGCATCGATTGGCCATTCTTCAGCTCCCATCGTAACCACCTCGAGGAGTAGGATCCACCATCATATCCTGATCTCTCCTCTCACAGACCATGGTTGTAACCTCCATCACTCCTCCCACATCCATAAGCCCACCTCATATCCACTAGCACCTCCACATCCCCAACACCACCACGATAATCACGCCCACCTTCACCTCCAACGCTAGATCTTGACCAAGCTGGTAATGATCTCCTACAAGAAAGGTGCATTCTTAATGTTTAGGTTTAGTTTGGCATTAGATTTTAGGATCAGTTTATTTTTTTTATATTTAGTTACTTTGGGGTTGGTAGGGTATAGTTTAGGTCAGGGTTTAGTGATCTTTTAGTGTGTTTTTTGGGGTTTTGGGTCAGTGGCTATTTTTAGTGATTTAGAGTAGGTCAGGGCCTAGGCTCAGATCAGAGGTTTAGTGGGTTGGGGTTTAGGGCCCAGGGCCTGTGGTTAGATTTAGGCTCAGTTAGTCTAGTGGCTCAGTGGGGCCTGTGGCCCAGTGGGGTTTGTGCCCAGGTGTGAGTTTATGGCTAAGGCCCAGGGGTTTGGTGGTTTGGGCCCAGGGCCCTGGGCCCAGGGCAGGTCAGGGCCCAGTGGTGGCCTGTGGTTTTAAGGCTCAGGGTTTCAGCCTGTAGGAGTTTTAAGTTTTGGCCAGTTTCAGGGTGGGTTTTAGTGGCCTAACAGTTTTAGACTGTGGTTTCAGTAGGTTGGGTTTAGGCTAGTTTTATATTTTAGTGGCCATGGATTATGGCTCAGTTTAGTGTTTATTAGGGTTTGTTTAGGGCTCAGGCTGGTATTTCTCAGGGCTCAGGTTGGGGTTTATGGCTTTTTTAGATTTAGTTTATTTATTTTTGGGCTCAGGTTTGGTTTATTTTTTTGGGTTTTATTATTTTATTTTATTTATTTTTTAGTATTTTATTATTTTATTTTATTTTTATCTTATTTTTTTTAAATCAAGTTTAGTTTATTTATTTAGTTTTATCTTTTATTTATTTATTTTGTTTTATTTTTTTTATTTTATTTTTAGGTTTATTTTTATTTTAGTTATATTTTATATTTTGTTTTATTTATTAGTTTAGTTTATTTTATTTTTTAGGTTTTATTTATTTTTAGTTTTGTTTATTTTATTTATTTTAGTTTGTTTTATTTTATTTAGTTTATATTTATTTAGTTTAGGTTTATTTATTTTTTTTATATTTTTTTTATTTTATGTTTTAGTTTAGTTTTATTTAGTTTTATTTTAGTTTATTTTATTTATTTCTTTTATTTATTATTTTATTTTATTTAGTTTATTTTATTTAGGTTTTAGGTTTTTTGATATTTTATTTAGTTTAGGTTTTATTTATTTATTTAAGTTTTATTTTATTATTTATTTTATTTTATTTTTTTAATTTTATTTTGGTTTAGGGTTTATTTTATTTTTAGGTTTTATTTAGTTAAGTTTTATATTTTGGTGTTGTTTAGGGAGGTTTGGGGGTTTGGGGTTTAGTTGTGAGGTTTTATGATTTAGGGTTTAGGGTTTAGTTTTTTTGTTTAGGAGGGTTTAGGGTTTAGGTGGTTTAAGGTTTAAGTTTTTGGTTTAGGGTTTATGTTTTAATTTACAGTTTAGGGTTAATGGTTTTTTTAGTAGAGAACAAATTAAGATTCAACATTTCTTCTTTTGATTTCATCAATCAAGTAGCACACCAAGTTTCTAAGACACAAGCAAGGACATAGAACAAATATGACCATGCATAAAGTAAAATAAAAACCCTAGATAACTAGAACTGTCTCTACTATAAAAATTTGGATCGATCATTCTTCAATTTCTCTTGTTCTCATCAGAACCACCCCCGTCTCTCGAGTAGCAGGATTCACCATCAAATCTCCCCAAGGCTGGACTGAGCTGGTTGATAGTGATGTTCTGCCTCAAGGTCCTGCCCATTCTTAGGTTTAGGTTTAGTTTAAGTTTATTAGCTTTTATGGTTTTTATTTATTTATTTATTTACTTACTTTAGTTTGTTTAGGGTTAGGGTTTAGGATGTTTAGTGCTCATGATTTTAGGGTTTCTTTTTATTTTAGGTTTGGCTTTAGGATTCTGTTGTGGTTTAGCCAGGTTTAGAGTTTAAAAGCAGTTTAAGATTTAAGGTCAGTGGTTTAGGTTTCAGGGTTTTAAGGGTTTAGTTTAGGGTTTAGAACTCCAGAATTTTAAGGTGGTGGCAGTGCCCAGTTTGGCCTGGGGCCTCAGCCTTGGGCATCAGTGGCCCAGGCCAGTGGGCTCTGCCCACCCAGTGGCTCAGGGCCCAGGGCCTGCAGGGGCCTAAGATCTGGGCTCCAGAGGCCTCAGTCAGGTGGACTCCAGTGGCCCAGGCCCAGGTCTGTACTCAGGCCTTTGTGGGCTGTGGCCTGGCCCAGTGTCAGCCAGTGGCTCAGTGGCCCATGGCCTGCGCCCAGCCCATGGTCCTGGCCCAGCTCTGAGCTCAGTGATTAAAGGTCAGCCCAGTCAGCCCAGCTAGGGCCTAGGCCTAGGGCTCAGTGTTTAGGTCAGGCCCATTGGCCCCAGCTTCTGCTTTGGCCTCAGTGTTTAAGGCCTAGTATTGGTCAGTTGGTCCTATTCAGCCTGCCTAGGGTTCTTTTGGTGTTTCCTTCTATTATTTATTTCAAATAAGCCAAGAGGTTTAGGTTTAGTTTATTTTTATTTATTTTAGTTTATTTATTTTTATTTTTTTTAGGTTTATTTATTTTATTTAGTTTATTTATATTAGTTTATTTATTTTAGTTTAGTTTTACTCTTTTTAGGTTTAGGTTTTATTTTTTTTTTTCTTTAAGTTTGAGTTTTATTTTATTATTTAGTTTAGGTTTTAAGTTTCATTGATTTACTTTAGGTTATATTTTTTAGTTTAGTTTAGGTTTAGTTTATTTTAGTTTAATTTATTATAATTAGTTTAGGTTTATAGGTTTAGTTTATCTAGGTTTTATTTATTTTATTTTAGGTAGTTTATTTTATTTTATTTTAGGTTTAAGTTTTTTTTTTTAGTTTAGGGTTTAGGTTCCATTTTATTTATTTTATGTTTTAGTTTGGCTTATTTTTAAATTTAAGTTCCATTTAGTTTTAATTTATTTTATTTTATTATTTAATATTTATTTTACATTTAGTGTTTATTTTATTTAGGTTTTTAGTCCAGTTTATCAGATTTCTTAGTTTAGTTTAGGTTTTTATTTATTTATTTTAATTTATTTTTATTAGTTTTATTTTATTTTTTAGGTTTCCTTTAAGTTTTAGTTAAGGTTTTATTTTATTTTATTTTTTTTTATTTCATTTGTTTAGGGTTTAGGGCTTTTTGGTTTATTTAATTTAGGTTTAGGTTTTAGGCCTTTGTGTTTTCAGTTTAGGATTCAGGCCTTTGAGGCCTAGGGCTCAGGGTGGCTTGGCCTAGGCCCAGGTCAGTTTAGTTTTAGGATTTAGGTAGTGGCTCAGGTGGGGGGCTCAGGCTCAGGGCCTAGGTCAGTTTAGATTTAGGCCTAGCTCAGTTAGTTTAGTGCTAGAGTTTAGGTAGTTTGGCCTAGTTTATTTTAGTTTATCTTAGAGCTATTTTATTATTTTTTTATTAGTTTAAGTTTTTTTTAGTTTTAGGTTTATGTTTCTTTTATTTATTTTTTTATTTTAAAATTTATTTTTTAAACTTTATTTAATTTTTATTTTATCTTTAGTTTATTTTATTTTAGTTTAGTTTAAGTTTTATTTATTATTAGTTTATTTTATTTATTTATTTATTTTTATTAAGTTAGTTTAGGTTTTATTTTATTTTATTTTATTTTATTTAGGTAGCTTGGGGTTTATTTTATTTTAGGTTTTATTTTATTTAAGTGTTTTAAGTTTTAGGTTTAGGTTTTGGGTTAATTTTAGATTTAGCTTTTAGGTTTGGTTTTGGGTTTACATTTAGGGTTTGTGGTCAGGGTAGGTTTTAGGATTTAGGGTTTAGGGTTTAGGTTTTTTTATTTTTTTTATAGTGTTTAGGGTTTAGGATTTATGATTTAGGTTTTAGTTTTGTGTTTAGGGTTTATGTTTTTTTAGGTTAATGGTTTTTTAATAGAGAACAAATTCATATTCAACATTTCTTCTTTCAATTTCATCAATCAAGTACCACTCAAGGTTTTAAGACATAGCGATGACATAAATAAAAATGAGCATAGAGAAAATCAAAAACTCTAGATAGCTAGAATTGTCTCTACTGTAAAGACACAGTTCCATAAGCAGCATATCAGATTGGTCGTTCTTCAATTTCACTAGTTCCCATCAGAACCACCCTCACCTCTCATGTAGCGGGATCCACCATCATATCCCTGATCTCTTTTTCTGCCACCACCATGGTTGTAACCTTCATCGCTCATCCTGCCTGCATAACCACCACCTCTATATCTAGTAGCACCTCCAGATACCCAACCACCATCATGACACACACCGCTTTGTCTCCACCTCCACTGATCTCCTGAGCCGGATGATGGTGATGTCTGTGTCATGCTTGCCATTCAGGGTTTAGTCTAGGTATAAGTTTATTAGCTTTTCGGTTTATTTTTTTATTTATTTAGTTACTTTAGTTTGTAGGTTGGGTTCTTGGGATTAGGGTTTGTGGTTTAGGGTTTAGGTTTTGGGGTTTTAGGGTTTAGGATTTTAGGGTAGGGTTTACAATTAGGCTCAGCTTTAAGGTTTAGGGTTTGGTGTAGGATTTGTGTGGGTTTGTGTCAGTTTAGGCCAGTTTAAGGTTGTGGCTCAGGGTTTGGAGCAGAAGGTAGAGGGAGTTTGGGCCCAGGGTTTTGGTTTAGGTTTCAGTGGGCTTCGAGTGGCTGTGGCTAGGGTTTAGGTTTAGTGGCCTGTCTCAGGCCCAGGGCCTTAGCCCAGTGGCTCATGGCCTGGCCCAGGGCTCAGGCCTGGGTCAGGCCCAGGCCCAGGCCTGGCCAAAGGCCCAGTGGCCTCAGGGCCTAGTGGCTCAGTTTAGGGCCCAACACTCCAGCCCAGGCTTTGGCCTGTTTAGAGCCTTAGCCCAGCCTGGGTTCCCGGCTCAGTGGCCTGAATAGTTTGGTTTCAGATCACTCAGGCCTGTGATCTAGTCACTCAGCCCAGGGTCATGATCTAGGGCTCAAGATCAGATCTGGTTGGCCTGGATTTATGCCCAGGTATGGCGGCCTAGGTCAGGCCCAGGGTCAGGTGCCTAGAACAGTAGGTAGAGCCAGAGCCTAGGGCCTAGAACCCAGGTTTAGGATCTTGGGTAGTTTATGATTTAGGTAACATTTTTTATTTTTTCTTAAATTAAAACAAGTAGTAGTTTTAGTTTATTTAGTTTATTTATTATATATTTTAGTTTCTTTTATTTTTTTATTTTAGTTTAAGTTTATTTGTACTTTTATTTAGATTAGTTATTTATATTAGGTTTATTTATTTTAGTTCAGCCTTATTTTTATTTTATTTTCTTGGTTTATGTTTTATTATTATTTTTAGATTTAGGTTTCAATTTTTTTTAATTATATAGGTTTAGGTTATATGTTTTTATTTTAAGTTTATTTTTAGGATTTATTTTGTAGTTTAGGTTTAGGTTTAGGTTTAAGTTTAATTTATTTTTAGTTTTATTTATTTTATTTAGTTTAGGTTTAGGTTTAGGTTTAGTTTATTTTAGGTTTTATTTATTTTAGTTTAGTTTATTTTAGTGTAGATTTAGGATTATTTTATTTTTATTTTATGTTTAAGATTTTTTTAATTTAGGATTTAGGTTTATTTTTTTTATTTATTTTAGTTTTAATTTGTTTTTAGGTTTACATTTTATTTAATTTTATTTTATTTTATATTAGATTTATTTTTTTTATTTTATGTTTGGTTTTTATTTTATTTAGTTTTTTTATTCTTAGTTCTATTTTATTTTTTCATTTCGTTTAGGTTTTTCTATATTTTATTTTAGTTCATTTTTATTAGTTTATTTTATTTTATTTTTAGGTTTATGTTTAGGTTTTAGTTATGATTTTTATTTTATTTTATTTTTTTTATTTTATTTAGTTTTAGGGTTTAGGATTCATTTTAATTTTAGGTTTTGTTTAATTTAGGTTAAGATTTTTAGGTTTTAGGGTTTAGGATTTAGGGTTTAATGTTAGTTTAGGGTTTAAAGTTTAGGGCTTAGGGTTTGGGGTTTAGGGTTTATGGTTTAGGGTTGTAGATTTTAGGATTTAGGGTTTAGGGTTTAAGATTTAGGGTTGTAGGTTTGTTTAGTGTTTGGTTTTTTAGGTTTTAGGTTTAGGTTTTTGTTTAGGTTTATGTTTTAATTTATGGTTTAGGCTAAGGGTTTAGGGTGTATGGTTTTTTTTAATAGAGAAGAAATTCATATTCAACATTTCTTCTTTTTGATTTCATCAATCAAGTAGCACACTAAGTTTTCTAAGCTACAAGCGATGACATATATAAAAAATGAGCATGCATAGAGCAAATCAAAAACACTAGATAATTAGAATTGTCTCTACTATAAAGAGACATTTCAATAAGCAGCAGATCGGATAGGTCGTTCTTCAAATTCTCTAATTCCTATCATAATCGCGCCCACCTCTCAAGTAGTGGGATCTACCATCATATCCCTGATCTCTCCCTCAGCCACCACCACTACTGTAACCTCTGTTGCTCGTCCCTCCTCTATAACCACCACCTCCATATCCACTAGCACCTCTAGATCCCCAATCACCACTGTGATAACCGCCTCCTTCGCCTTTGCTTCCATGGCCAGATCTAGACTAAGCGTGGTTGACGGTGATGTTTCTTCTATGAAGGTTCTACCCATTTTTAGGGTTTAAGTTTAGGTTTAAGTTTATTAGCTTTTAGGGTTTAGGATATTTTTTATATTTATTTAGTTACTTTAGCTTTAGGCTTAGGGTTTATGGTTTAGGGTTTAGGGTTAGGGTTTAGGGACTAGGGCTTAGGGTTTAGAGTTTTGGGTTTTCGATTTAGTGTGGCCTGGGGGGAATGTTTAAAGAGGTTTACAGGTCAGGGCTCAGTGATTAGGGTTTAGGGTTTAGCCCAGTGTCCAGGCCTCTAGCAGTGGGGTCAAAGCCCATGGTTGGGTTAGTGGCCCAAGATTTAAGATCAGGGAAAAATCAGGCCCAGCCAGTGGCCTGTAGCCCAGTGGCCTGGTGTCCTCAACCTTAGGCCTCTAGGCCCAGGGCCCAGGCCCAGAGCCCAAGGCCTGGGTCACGACCAGGGCCTGTCAGTCAGGTGCAGCCTTTAGCCCACAAGGCCCAGGATCAGCCCAGGGCTCAGTGGCCCAGGGCCCAGGATCTGGTTTGGCCTGGTTTCAGATTTGTGGCCCATGGCTCAGTTTATGGCCCAGTGCCTCAGGTCATTAGACCTGGCCGCTCAGGGCCTGGGCCACCAGATTTGGGCCCAGGGCTAGATAGTCAGTGATCAGTGGTTCTGGGGTTCAGCCACTGCCAGGTTTAGGCCAGTGGCTCAGGTTTAAGGTTTACTCATTTTTGGGTTTAGGGTTCAGAGGGTGAGGCCAGGATCAGGCTCAGGATTTAGAGTTTGGGATTTGCAGTTTTGTTGTGGCTCAGTGGTTTGTAGGTTTTTTCGCTTAGGATTTACATTTTAGGGTTTATGGTTTTTTTTGTTTATTTAATTTTTCTTAAATTAAGTAAGTCGATAGGTTTATGTTTATTTAGTTTATTTTTTATTTATTTTATTTTATTTTATTATTTATTTTTATTTAGGTTTATTCTTAGTTTTATTTAGTTTAGTTTATTTATTTTATATTTAATTATTTTAGGTTTATTTATTTTAGTTTTATTTATTTTAGTTTATTTTTATTTTTCTTTTATTTTTTTAGGTTTAAGTTTCAATTTAATTATATTTTTTTTAGGTTTAGGTTCTAGATTTCTATTATAGGTTTATTTTAGGTTTTATTTTTTAGTTTAGTTTATGTTAAGTTTATTTTTCATTTATTTTATTTTATTTAGTTTAGGTTTAGGTTTAAGTTTAGTTTATTTTAGGTTTAGGTTTAAGTTTAATTTATTTTAGTTTAATTTATTTTTAGTTTAGGTTTATTTTATTTTTATTTTAGCTTTAAGTTTTTTTTTAGTTTAGGGTTTATGTTTTATTTTTTATTTATTTTTAGGTTTATATTTTTATTTAATTTTTATTTTATTTTATCTTATGTTCTTTATTTTTATTTTAGGTTTAGTTTTATTTTATTTATTTTACTTTATTTTGTCTAGTTTAGTTTAGTATTTATTTATTTTATCTAATTTAATTTTATTTTATTTTAGGTCCAAGTTTAGGTTTTATTTTATCTGTCATATCTTTATTTTATTTCAGCCTTCTTATTTATCTTGTTTTAGGTTTATTTATTTTAGGTTTATATTTTGGTTTGTGATTTTAGCCTGTGCCTTTGAGCTCAGGTGGGGTTTAGGGCCTAGGGCCCAGGATCTGGGGGGCCTAGGGCTCAGGGTTTATGGTTTAGTGCTCCAGGGTCAGTGGTCTCAGTTTAGGTTTAGGGTTTAGTATTTAGGTCCAAGGTTTTGTTTTTATAGTTTAGTTTAGGTGTGGTTTTAGTCAGAGTTTGGTTTCTGGCTCAGGATTTAGGGTTTATGGTTTCTGATTAGTTTAGTTTGTAGGTTTAGGTTTAAGGTTTTGGTGGTTTTGGGTTTAGGCTTGTATTTTAGTAGGGTTTAGGTTATTTGTATTTGGGTTTGCTAGTTTAGGGTTTATGGTTTAGGTTTTTGGGTTTAGGGATTAGGGTTTAGGGTTTAAGGTTTTAGTATTTTTAGGATTTTTATGGTTTTTAGGGTTTAAATTTTAGGGTTTAGGTTTTAATTTAAGGTTTATGGTTTATGGTTTAAGGTTTTTTTTTAATAGAGAAAAAATTTAGATTCAACATTTCTTCTTTTTGAATTCATCAACCTAGTAGTAGACCATGTTTTCTAGGATACAAGCGACGACATAGATAAAAAATGAGCACATATTGAGCAAATCAAAAATCATAGATAACTAGAACTGTCTCTTCTGTTCCATAAGCAGCAAATTGGATCGTCCGTTCTTCAGTTTCTCCAGTTCCCATTAGATCAACCCTCGCCTCTCGAGTAGCGGGATCCTCCATCATATCCACGATATATCCCTCTGCCACCACCACAGCTGTAACCTCCGTCGCTCCTCCCGCCTCCATAACAACCACCTCCATATCCACCATTACCTCCAGATCCATCAACAACATCATATCCCCCACCTGTAGATCCTATCTCCATAACCACCACCTCCATATCCACCATCATATCTACCAGCACCTCTAGTAGGGTTACAGTTTTTGGTTTAGGGTTTAATGTTTAGGCTTTAGGGTTTAGGGTTTTTAGGGTTTAGGGTTTAGGGATAGCTTAGGTTCTAGGGCTAGTTTAGGGTTTATGATTTAAGGTTTAGGGTTTTAGGGTTTAGGGTTTAGAGTTTGGGTTTAGGGTTTTAGGTTTAGGGTTTAGGGTTTTAGGGTTTGGGATTTTTTAAGATTTAGGGTTTTATTAATTTAATTATTTATTTATTTTTTAATTTTTTTTAAAATTAAGTAAATGAGTAGGTTTAGGTTTATTTATCTTATTTTTTATTTATTTTATTTAGTATTTTTATGTAGGCTCATTTTTATTTTTATTTGTTTAGTTTATTTATTTTAGGTTTTTTTATTTTAATTTAGGTTTTTTATTTTAGTTTATTTTTAAGGTTTAGGTTGAGGTTTTGGTTTATTTTTGTGTTTAGTTTTATTTTTATTTTATTTTTTACGTTTAGCTTTTATTTTTTATATTTATGTTTAGGTTTAGTTTTTTATTATATTTTTTTTAGGTTTAGGTTTTAGGTTTTTTTATTTTAGGTTATTTTAGGTTTTATTTTTAGTTTAGGTTTAAGTTTTATTAGTTTATTTTATTTAATTTTATTTAGGTTTAGGTTTAGGTTTAATTTAATTTAGGTTTAGGTTTAGGCTTTATTTTAGTTCATTTTAGTTTATTTTATTTTATTTATTTATTTTTAGGTTTAGGTTTTAGTTTAGGGTTTAAGTTTTATTTTTTTTAATTTATTTTAAGTTTATTTTTTAGGTTTAGGTGTATATTCAATTTTTATATTGTTTTATTTTAGGTTCAATTAATGCTTATTTTGGGTTTATTTTATTTTTCAATTTAGTTTAAGATTTTATTTATTTTATTTTAGTTTAGTTTTTACTTTTTATTTTATTTTCTTTTATTTTTAGGTTTAAGTTTAGTTTTATGTTTAGGTTTAGGTTTGAGTTTAGGTTTTTATTTTATTTTATTATTTTATTTTATTTAGGTTTCAATTTATTTATTAATTTTATTTTAGGCTTTATTTAGTTTAGGTTTAGGTTTTTAGGGTTTAGGGTTTATGGTTTGGAGTCTTATTGTTTAGGGTTTAAGGTTTAGGGTTTAGGGTTTTTAGGATTTATTTAGGGTTTAGGTTTAGGGTTTAGGTTTTAAGGTTTAGGGTTTAGGGTTTAGGGTTTAGGGTTGGGTTTAGGGTATAGGGTTTAGGGTTTAAGGTTTATGGTTTATGATTTAGGGTTTTAGAGTTTATGGTTTTAGGGTTTATAGTTTTGAGTTAAAGTTTGGGATTTAAGGTTTAGGGTATAGGGTTTGGTGTTTAGGCTTTAGGGTTTAGGTTTTTTAGGGTTTTGGGTTTAGGGTTTTGGGTTGGCTTAGGGTTTAGGGTTAGTTTAGGGTTTAGGGTTTAGGGTTTTAGGGTTTAGGGTAAGGGTTGAGGATTTAGGGTTTAGGGTTTGGGTTTAGGGTTTAGGGTTAAGGGTTTAAGGTTTAAGTTTTAGTTTAGGTTATTTAGGTTTAGTTTAGTATTTATAGTTTAGGTTTAGGTTTAGGTTTAGGTTAGTTAGGTTTAGGTTTAGGTTTATGATTTATTTATGATTTAGCATTTAGGATTTAGGGTTTAGATTTAGGTTTATGTTTAGGGATTAGGGTTAAGTATGTTTAGTTTAGAGGTTTAGTGTTTTTTAATTTAATTATTATTTTATTTAAATTTAGCAAACTAGTAGGTTTAAATTTATTTAGTTTATTTAATTTATTTTTATTTATTTTAGTTTATTTTTTTCTTTTTCTTTAAGTTTATTTTTATTATTATTTAGTTTAGTTTATTGATTTTAGGTTTATTTATTTTAGTTTAGGATTTTTGTTTTAGTTTATTTTTTCAGTTTAGGTTGATTTTCTAGTTTAGTTTTATTTTTATTTTTATTTTATTTTTAAAGTTTATGTTTTATTTTTTATTTTTAGGTTTAGGTTTTTAGGGTTTTGGGTTTAGGGTTTTAGTGCTTAGGGTTTTAGATTTTAGTGTTTAGTGTTTTAGGGTTTAGGGTTTAGGTTTAGGGTTTAGGGTTTAGGGTTTAGGGTTCTAGCAAGGATCATTCTATGGTTCATAGGGATGCCTCGATATTTAGCATCATTTCTATCCATCCAAATGAACCAAATAAGGGTAATAGCAATTAAAACTTTAATATGACCTTTCACATTTTTATGGAAACAAACTTCAAGAAGTTGATATAATGAAAGAGAGCCCTGAAAATAGTTAGTGTTAAATAAATCATCATACCATATCCAAAGTTTGGACACAATAGCACCATTGACAAAAAGTTGATTAACATTTTCAATATGAAAGCAATAATAACGCTTGGAAGGTAAATAAAACCCTTTAAGCCAGAGCAAGGAATCTACAGGAATCAAGTTATTCAAAATCCTCCAAACTAAAATAGAATAAGAAATGGGAATGATGTTGTTCCAAAGTTTAATGAAAACATGAGAGTCATTTTGTTTATTTCTAATAAAATTCCAAACCTCTTTAAGAATGAAATTGCCATTGTAAGAGAGCTTGAAAAGAATTTGATCAAGTTTATTAGAAAAGATAGCGATGTTGCAAAACTTGTCAAAAATAGAAATAGGAATGTAGTTCTCATGTTTATTTTCATTCCAATTATTATTAAGCCAAAAAGAGTTAACTTTGATAGCAATAGTAGAGTGTATAGATAAAAGGGATTCAATAGAGCCATTGTCAATCCAATTGTATTGCAAAAAGAAAGAAGATATTAAGCACAAATAAGAGGGTCACCCCAGGATATTAAGGATTCAACAACCCATTTAATGGAGTAAAGCCTTTTCCAAATCGAAGAGTCACCAACTTTATAAGCACAAATAAGAGGGTGTTTACCTTGGGAATATTTTTCCATCATTAAATTAGCCCAAAGGCTATCATTCTTCCTAAAATTCCACCAGAGCATATGAGAGAAGGTAGTCATAGCTACATGAATAGGTTTGCAACCAAGACCACCTTCACCCAATAGACCACAGCATTTATGCCAGGATGTCCAATGCTTTCGTTTAATAGAATTATTGGATCCCAAAAAAATTTATTAAGCAAGCGATCAATTCTGATAAGAGTAGAATTAGTGGGAATAATAGTTTGAATCAAATAAAAGGGCATGAAATTGAGAGTGCTTTTGAGAATAGTGAGCCTACCACCAAAGGAAACTAAATGGAATTCCCAGACAAAAATTTTATTTAAAAGTTTTTGAATTAACTCATAAAAAAGATGAGATCATTTTGGACCTTTAAATAGAGGAGCACGCAAGTACTTAAGAGGTTAGTGTTGATGTTTAAAATTAGTGATATGCCAGAATTTATTGATTTTATTATTATAGATACTTGAAGAAATAATAAAATATCTTTGGCTATCATTGATAGAAAGACCACTTTCTCTACCAAATTTATTTAAAAAAATCTTGTGGTTCTTGATATGTTGAATAGAAGCATTGCAAAAAATAATGAAATCATCTACAAACCTTAAGTGGGAAATAGGAAGACAACCAAGAGTTCTGTAGTACATATTAGGATTGTTTAAAAATAACTCATTGATGATCCTAGATAAGTACTCAACATCAATAATAAATAAAGGAAGAGATAAAGGACCCCCTTATCTTAAGCCATGGGAAGAAGGAAAGAAGTCCAAAGCTTCCCCATTAAGCAAAATAAAAAACCAGACATTATTAATATAATTATTAATAAGAAAAGTAAATTTATTAGAAAACCCACTTACATTCAAAATATGGAAAATGAAATCCCTAGAGATATTATCAAAAGCTTTGGTAATATCTAATTTGAAAAGAATGTTTCCACCTCTAGTCTTAGCATCTAAGTCATGAATTTATTCTTGGGCAAGTAAAATGTTATCAGAAATAGATCTACCTCTAACAAAACCAGTTTGGTTGAAAGATATAATCTTATGAAGTAAAGGACTAAGCCTGTTGGCAAGAATTTTGGAAATCAGTTTATTAAAGAAGGTGCAAAGACTACTTGGTCTAAAATCACTATAATAGTTTGTATTATCTTTCTTAGGTATGAGAATTATAGAACTACTAAAAAAATATCTAGGAAAAGAATTACCATTAAAAATCAACCACAGCCTCCATCAAATTATTTTTAATAATAAACCAACAATTTTGAAAAAAATTGAGTAGTGAAACCCTCCAAACCAGTAATAGAATCTATGCTCATGCTATTAAGAACTTTAAAAATTTCATCTTCATTAGGAATAATAGTAAGCAAATCATTGTCATCATTGGTAATAATAGAAGGACTCAAGTGCAATTTAGAAATTGTTTCATAAGAGTAACTCTTATTAAGCATATTTCTAAAGTAATTAATAACCGAATCCTTATTATCACTATTCTCCATTACCATCTTTAATTTTTTGAATATTCTTTAAAGATCTATTTTTATTAACTAAAGCATGGAAATACCTAGTATTCCTATCACCATCCGTTATATGTTTACTATCAACTTTTTGACGCCAATAAGTCTCTTCCATATTTTTAAAATTAACAAGTTTATCTTTTGCCTCAGTCAAGTCCTTAATCTTAGAAGAATCAGACATAATAGAGACCTCAAGATCACAAACCATTTTTTGCATATCTTTTATATTAGCAAAGTGGTTTTTAAAATAATGTTTGTTCCCCCAACACCAATTTTGCTTAATTCTTTTAAGCTTAAACCAAAGTCCATTCATCCCCATAATCAAATTATTAAGATGTAAAAGAGCTTTCCAATTGTTGGCCACAACATTAAAAAAAATCAATATGCTGAATCCATATGTTCTGAAGTCTAAAAGGAGAGAAATTTTTTAATCTATTATAATTATGTTTAATAGAAACCAAAAGATGAGCATGATCAGACAAGGTTCTTCTTAAATGATCGACATAAGAAATATGCCATTGAGTAATCTAATGAGTATAAAATAGAATCTGATCCAACCTTTGTCAAAGTCTAGAGTTTTTCCAAGTATAATTAGAACCTTTAAAACCAATATCAATCAAATTAAAATCATGGATCATATTAGAAAATTCTTCCATGGAATGAATCTTAGGAGAGCAACCACCACTTCATTTATAAGTGAATAAAATAGTGTTGAAATCACCACCAACAAACCAAGGTTTATTGACAGAGGTACCAAAATTCCTCAAATTATCCCAAAGAAGATTTCTTCTAGATCTAAGCCCAAAACACAATAATCACCATAAAAGATTTGAGCATTGACTACTTGTTTAAAATCATCAAGAATTGAAACCTCTACAAAGTTATTCCAAAAGAATCCGATTTATTATTGACATTAGAGAAAAATTTATTGAAATCGATCATTCTAGCAACATGTTTAGTTTTGTTAGCATAAATAAGAGGCTCCAAAAAAAATAAGTAAAGAAATATTATGTATATGATAAAGATTTCTAATACAATTTAATAGAGGGTACCATCCCTCTAACATTCCAAACAATAAAATTAAACGTAAAGAAATAAAAATGGGTTAAGAAAAGGTTAATTAAGAGAGGAGAGGGGGGTTGTAGCTGATCTAGTGTTTCTTGGCAATTAGAGAGGGAAATTTTTAACATTTTTTTTCTTTTTTTAGCATGATGCATTTGGAAAGCATTTTCTTTTTCCTTATAATCATCATCCGAGGAGGATTTAGCAACATTAATCACAGATTTAGGAGAAATCTCCTAATTAGAAATGAGTTCTCATTCTTCCAAGAGATTAGAATTTATTAAAGGCAAATGAGCATCAGGAATAGCAAGAGAGGGAGCGGAAACATATTTATTTTGAGGAAAGTGTGAACACAAAGCCCTTTCACTTCATGATCCAAATTATTAGACAAAGCTAAATCTTTATGAGAATTTAAATCAACCTAAATCTAGAAATTAGAATTGGATTTTTCAACCTGATTATCATGAGGTATTAAAGCCATACTCTATGTTAAATTTGAATGATGCATAACATTAATATCCTCATTTATATTCTCAATCAAAGCTTCATTTTATTAATAAAGGCCAGCAAGGATACAAAGATTGAATCGAAGGAAATAGAATCATCATCCAAAAGTTTAGAAAAAAGATTATTATTCACATTAGAAGCCTTGAATTGCACAGAAGAAGTAAGGGGTAAAATAGCATTATTAGGAACATTAAAAAATTGCTTTTTTATAGTAGCTTTTTGATATTTAATAGTAATCAGCCTAGAGTTAGGAATAAAAGTTTCCTTAATAGGGATTTTCTTTTTTTTTTGTAGGGGGTGAGGGGGGATGAAGAATGAAACATTCAAAATTATCATGCCAGTGGATTTTATAATAAGAACAAAAGATAGGGAAATTTTCAAATTCAATTCTTTATATATAACCATAATTTTTAGATCCCAACTAGATTTCTTTGGGGTGTTTCTTGGTAATGTCTAATTAAACAAGGATTCTAACTACTAAAGGATGAGATTTCATAGTCATTGTTTGATCAATTTGCAATGGATGACCAAATAAAGCATACACAATTAAAAGGAATTGATGGTTAATGAAATAAATTCGCATATTGGGGAGAGAAATCTAAACTGGATTGGCTTTGAATGATTTTGAAGCAGTCGAAGCCAAGTTAGTTGATGCCCGAGTAGGATACATAGGATCCTTCAGTTTTCCTGAAGTAATCATCGAGGAAGATGCCATACTGCGGTGTCACTCCAATGAAGACACAAAATAGCCTAGCAGTCTTTGATTCAAAAAGGAATACAGTGAGAATCATAATAGCAAGCAAGCGGCCGAAGCTAAAATGAGAGGGAAGGAAATCAGAGCACAGGACAAGCTCGGGCAATAGCATTTTTTGGGTTTATGGGTTTCAGTATAGGTTTAGGTTTAGTTTACTTTAGGGTTTAGGTTTAGTTTAGGTTTATGTTTAAGTTTAGGGTTTAGGGTTTATGTTTACGTTTATGGTTTAGGTTTAGTTTAAGGGTTTAGGTTTAGGTTTAGGTTTAAGTTTAGAGATTTAGGTTAGGGTTTAGGTGAGTTAGTTTAGTATAAGTTTAGGTTAGTTTAGGTTTAGGTTTAGGTTTAGAGTTTAGGTTAAATTTAATTTTAAGTTAGTTTAAGTTTAGTTGAAATTTAGTTAAATTTTAAGTTAGGAGATT
Source organism: Cymbidium sinense (assembly GCA_021442155.1). NCBI lineage: Eukaryota > Viridiplantae > Streptophyta > Magnoliopsida > Asparagales > Orchidaceae > Cymbidium > Cymbidium sinense. Next base: position 73,215,735 of record CM038216.1, read on the forward strand.
TAGAGTTAGGTTTAGGATTTAGGTTTAGGTTTAGGTTTAGATTTAAGTTTAAGTTTAGATTTAGATTTAGGATTAAGTTTAAGTTTAGTTTTAGGTTTAGAGTTTAAGTTTAGGGTTTAGTTAAATTTGATTTAGGGTTTAGGGTTTAGGTTTTGTTTTTTTTTAGTTTAAGTTTAGGTTTAGGTTTAAGTTTAGGGTTTAGGTTTAGGTTTAAGTTTAAGTTTAGGTTTAGTTTAATTTAGAGTTTAAGTTTAGGTTTATTTTAGGGTTTAGGTTTTAATTTAAGTTTAGAGTTTAGTTTAAAATTTTTTAATTTAGTTTAGGTTAGTTTTATTTTAGGTTTAGGTTTAGTTTAGTTTAAGTTTAGGTTTAGGTTAGGTTTAGGTTTAAGTTTAAATTTAAGTTAGGATTTAGGTTTTAGTTAAGTTTAGGTTTAGGTTTAGTTTAGTTAGGTTAGTTTAGTTTAAGTTTAGTTTAGGTTTAAGTTTAGTTTAGTTTAGGTTTAGGTTTTAGTTTTAAGTTTAGTTTAGTTTAGGTTTTAGGTTTATGTTTATAGTTTTAGGTTTAAAGTTTTTTAGGTTTAAGTTTATAGAGTTTAGTGTTTTAGGTTTAGGGTTTAGGGTTTAGGGTTAGTTTTAGGGTTTAGGTTTAGGGTTTAGTGTTTAAGATTTAGGGTTTATGGTTTAGGGTTTAGGGTTTATGGTTTAGGGTTTTAGGGATTAGGGTTTAGGGTTTAAGGTTTAGGCTTTATGCTTTAGGCTTTAGGGTTTAGTATTTAGGGTTTATGGTTTATAGGGTTTAGGGATTAGGTTTTAGGTTTAGGGTTTAGGTTTTAGTTTAGGGTTTAGGGTTTATGGTTTTTCTTAACAAAGAACAAATTTATATTAAACATTACTTTTCTATTTATTTCACCAACCAAGTAGTGCACCAAGTTTTCTACGACATAAGCGATGACATAAATAAAAATGAGCATGCATAGAGGAAATCAAAAACCCTAGATAACTAGAACTATCTCTATTATAAAGATAGTTCCATAAGCAATAGATCGGATTGGCTGATCTTTAGTTTCTCCGATTCCCATTAGAACCACCATCGCCTCTCGAGCAGCAGGATCTGCCATCATATCCCAAATCTATCCATCCACGACCACCATAGTTGTAACCTCTATCACTCCTCCAGCCTCCATAACCACCACTGCTCTGACCACCACCTCCATATCCCATAACACCTCCAGATCCCCCATAATGACTATGATAACAGCCACCTCTACCTTCGCCTCCACCGTGACATCTAGACTGAGTTTAGTTGATGCTGATGTTCCTGCCATCAAAGTTCAGCCCATTATTAAGGTTTAGGTTTAAGTTTAGGATTTAAGGTTTAGGTTTATTTTTTTAATTTATTTAGTTTCTTTAGGTTTAGTTTTAGGGTTTAAGGCTTAGGGTTTAGGGTTTGGGGTTTAGGGTTAGGCTTTAGGGTTTAGAGTTTAGGGATTAGGGTTTAGGGTTTTGGGTTTTGGGTTTTGGGTTAGGTTTAGAGCTTAGGGTTTAGAGTTTCAGGTTTAGGGTTTAGTGTTTAGGCTTTAGGGTTTACAGTTTTTAGGGTTTAGGATTTAGCGTTTAGTGTTAAGGCTTTATGGTTTTGGGTTTTTATGGTCTAGGGTTTAGGGTTTAGGGTTAGCTTAGGGTTTAGGGTTAGTTTAGGGTTTAGGGTATGGGGTTTTAGGATTTAGGGTTTCGGTTCTAGAGTTCAGAGTTTAGGGTTTAGGGTTTAGGGTTTTGGGTTTAGGGTTTAGGGTTTAAGGTTTTATTTATTTATTTATTTTATTATTATTTTTAAATTAAGTAAAATGGTATATTTAAGTTTATTTAGTTTATTTTTTATTTATTTTAGTTTTTTTTATTTAGCTTCAATTTTATTTTTATCTAGTTTAATTTATTTATTTTAAGTTTATTTATTTTATTTTAGGTTTTTATTTAGTTTATTTTTTAGGATTAAGTTTAGGTTTAGATTTTTTTTTAGTTTAGTTTTATTTTTATTTTATTTTTATTTTATTTTTTAGGTTTAGGTTATTAATTTTATTTTTAGGTTTAGGTTTAGGTCTTTATTTTATTTTTTTTAAGTTTAGGTTTTAGGTTTTTAATTTAGGTTTTTTTATTTTATTTTTTACTTTAATTTTAGGTTTTATTTTTAGTTTATTTTATTTTATTTAGTTTAGATTGGGTTTAGGTTTAGTTTATTTTTTGTTTAGGTTTTATACATTTATTTTTTTTATTTTATTTTAGGTTTAGGTTTATTTTATTTTTATTATAGGTTTATGTTTTTTTTTTGGTTTAGGGTTTAAGTTTTATTTTATATAAATTTTTAAGTTTATTTTCTAGGTTTAGGTTTTTATTTAGTTTTTATTTTATTTTATTTTAGGTTTATTTTATTTTTATTTTAGGTATAGTTTTTATTTTATTTAGGTTTTTTATTTTTTTAGTTTAGTTTAAGTTTTCCTTTAGTTTATTTTAGTTATGTTTTTATTTTTTATTTTATTTTCTTTTTAGGTTTAGGTTTAGGTTTTAGTTTAGGTTTTTATTTTTTTTTATTTTATTTTATTTTGGTTTAGGTTTTTTTATTTATTTTATATTTAATTTTTTATTTAGTTCAGGTTTAGGTTTTTAGCTTTTTAGGTGTACAGGTTAGTTTTAGGTTTAGTTGTTTAGGGTTTAGGGTTTTAGCGTTTAGGGTTTAGGGTTTGGTGTTTAGGGTTTAGGTTTTACGATTTAAGTTTTAGGTTTAGGGTTCAGGTTTTAGTTTAGGGTTTAGGGTTTAGGGTTTTTGGTTGTATTTTTTATAAAAGAGAAGAAATTCGCATTCAATATTCCTTCTTTTTGATTTCATCAACCAGTAACACACCAAGTTTTCTAAGACACAAGCGATAATATAATTAAATAATGAGCATGCATATAACAAATAAAAAACTGTAGATAACTAGAATCATTTCTACTATAAAGACACAGTTTGATAAGTAGTAGATCAGATCAGTCGTTCTTTAGTTTCTCTAATTCCCATTAAAACCACCCCAGCCTCTCGATTAACGAGATCCACCATCATATCCCCGATCTCTCCCTCTGCCACCACCATGGTTGAACCTCCGTCGCTCCTCCTGCCTCCATAACCATCATTGCTCCGACCACCACCTCCATATCCACCACCAGCTCTAGATCCCCCACCACCACTGCAATAACTAGCTCTTAGCCTCCATGAGATCTAGGCCAGAGTTGGGTGATGCTTTATCTTCAAGGTTACTCTTGGGGTTTAGGTTTAGGTTTAGGTTTAGGTTTTAGGGTTTAAGTTTCTTTTAAATTTATTTAGTTACTTTAAGTTTAGGTTTAGGGTTTGGTGTTTAGGGTTTAGGGTGTAGGGTTAGGGTTTAGGGTTTAAGGATTAAAGTTTTAGGTTTTATGCTTTTAAGGTTTAGGGGTTAGAGTTTAGGGTTTAGTGCTTAGGTTTTTAGGTTTAAGATATTTAGGGTTTTGAGGTTTGAGTTTAGGGTTTAGGGTTTAGATTTTAGGTTTAAGGTTTACGGTTTAGGTTAAAGTTTTAGGTTTAGTTTATAGGTTTAAGTTTAGGGTTAGAGTTTAGGGTTTAGTATTTAGGGTTTAAGGTTTAGGGTTTAGGTTTAGTTATAGGGTTTAGGTTTAAGGTTTTAAGTTTAGGTTAGGGTTTAGTTTAAGGTTTAGGTTTTTAATTTAGTTTAGAGTTTAGGGTTTATAGTTTTAGTTTTAGTTTTAGGTTTAGTTTAGTTTTAGGATTAGGGTTAAGGTTTAAACTTGTTTAGGTTTAGGTTTAGTTTAGGGTTTAGTTTAGGTTGTAAGTTTAGGTTTAGGTTTAGGGTTTATTGTTAGTTTAGGGTTTATAGTATAGAGTTTAGTTTAGGTTTAGGATTTAGGTTTAGGTCTTTATGGTTTTATTCTGATTTAGGGTTTAGGGTTTTAAAATTTAGGGTTTTTTTATAGTTTATGTAAACTAGTAGGTTTAGGCTTATTTAATTTTTTTCTATTTATTTTAGTATATTTTACTTTTTATTTTTATTTTGTTTATTTTATTTATCTTAGGTTTATTTATTTTAGTTTAGTTTTTTCTTTGTTTATTTTTTAGGTTTAGGTTTTATTTTTTATTATTAGGTTTAGGTTTATATTTTTATTTTATATTTTTAAGTTTAGGTTTTACGTTTATTTTTAAGTTTTATTTTTTTGTTTAGGCTTAGGTTTATTTTTAGTTTATTTTGTTTTATTTAGTTCTGGCGTAGGTTTAGGTTTAAGTTCTATTTATTTTTGTTTAGCTTATTTTAGTTTAGGTTTAGGTTTATTTTATTTTTATTTTTGGTTTAATTTTTTTTTAAGTTTAGGGTTTATGTGTTATTTTTTAGTTTATTTAGGTTTAGGTTTTTTTATTTATTTCATTTTTAGGTTTTATTTAGTTTAGGTTTAGGTTTTTAGGTTTTTAGGGTTTACTATTTAGGGATTAGAGTTTTATGGTTTAGGGTTTAGGGTTTAGGGTTTAGGGTTGTAGGTTTATGGTTTAGGGTTAGTTTTAGGGTTTTTGATTTAGGTTATGGATTTTTATTTTTTTATTATTTTTTATTTTTGGGATTTAATGTTTAGGGTCTAGGTTTTAGATTCAGGGTTCAAGTTTTAGTTTAGGGTTTAGGGTTTTCTGTTATTTTTTTAAATAGGGAACAAATTTAGATTTGACATTTTTTCTTTTCGATTTCATCAGCCAAGTAACACACCAAGTTTTCTATGACACAAGTGATGACATGGATAAAAAATGAGCATGCATTGAGCAAATCAAAAACCTTAGATAATTAGAACCGATGTTTACTTTTATTTTTTAGGTTTTTATTTATTTTATTTTATTTTAGTTTTTTTTATTTATTTTTTTTTTTTTTTTATTATTTATTTTATTTTATTTATTTTATTTTTATTTTTTTTATTTTTTATTTATATTTTAGGTTTATTTAATTTAATTTTTTATTTTATTAGGTTTATGTTTATTTATTTATTTTATTTTTAAGTTTTATTTAGTTTTGGTTTAGGTTTTTAGGTTTTAGGGTTTAGGGTTTAAGTTTAGGGTTTAGGGTTTTAGAGTTTAGGGTTTAGGGTTAGGGTTTAGGGTTTAGGGTTTAGTGTTTAGGCTTTAGGGTTTAGGGTTTTTAGGGTTTAGGGTTTATGGCTTAGGGTTTAGGATTTAGGGTTTAGAGTTTATGGTTTTGGGTTTGGGGTTTAGGGTTTTATGGTTTAGGGTTTAGGGTTTAAGGTTGTCGATTTAGGGTTTAGAGTTTAGGGTTTAAGGTTAGGGTCTTTTTAATTTATTTTTATTTTTATTATTTTGGTTTAGGGTTTAGGATTTAGGTTTAGGGTTCAGGTTTTGGTTTAGGGTTTAGGATTTTTTATTTTTTTTTAACAGAGAACAAATTCGGATTCAACATTTCTTCTTTTGATTTGATCAACCAAGAAACACACCAAGTTTTCTAAGACACAAGTGGTGACATAGATAAAAAAATGAGCATGCATAGATAACTAGATCGTCTCTATTATAAAGACAGTTCCATAAGCAACAGATTGGATCTGTCATTCTTTAGTTTCTCCAGTTCCCATCAAAACCACCTAGGCCTCTCGAGCAACAGGATCCACCATCATATTCTCGATATCTCAATTTTCCACCACCAAAGATGTAACCTCTGTCCCTCCTCTTGCCTCTATAACCACCACTGCTCCGACCACCACCTCCATATCAACCAGCACCTCCAAATCTGACCACCACCTCCAGAACCGCGGACTCCACCTTCGCCTCCACCGCCAGATCTAGACAGAGCCTGGTTGATTATGATGTTCCAACAGTCAAGGTTCTGCCCATTCTTAGGGTTTAGGTTTAGGTTTATTAGGTTTTAGAGTTTAGGTTTATTTTTCTAATAGATTTAGTTACTTTAGGTTTAGGTTTAATGTTTAGGGTTTAGGGTTTAGGGTTTATGGTTAGCTTTTAAGGTTTATGGTTTAGGGTTTAGGGTTTTTTTTATTTTTTTTAAACTCAAATGATTCCATAATAAATAAGAAATTACCAAATCAAACAAGACATTGTCTTCCAATAATAAATAAAATAAGATAAAATAAAATGCAATTCAAAAATTCACAAAAATAGTATTTCACAAAATGATTTAACTCCTTGAGATAATAAAATTTTATATTATAGAAGGCCAACAAAGCTTAGTCGAACAAGATGAAACCCATATCATCATCGATTTAGGTTTATTAGATTGCGGTAGCAGAATAGCGAAGCATTAAGAGTACGCGTCAAAATTTTTTGGATCCTTCAAATACTCCTTAACCTTTATCTCTTGCGGGTATGTGTAATCAATGGCAATTGTGTTGGCGAGGACATTCTTGTAAGAGTTGATGAACATATGGGGAGTTGTAGCAAGGGTGGGATAAGAGAGGGCTAGTGAGAGGGAAGTGATCATTAAAAGGCCTACCAAAAACTTCTCGATGAGATCATCTTTAGTGAGGTCAAGCACCTCAAGATTGAACACTGAACCATCATCATACACAGACTGGATGACAAGGCCATAAGAGAATGGCCTAATCCCCAGCTTAGCAAGCAGAGCATGCTCTAAGGTTCCCATCTTAACGCATTTTTTAATCAACTCAACTGGGGTGATAATTTCAATAGTACCCTTGTTAATCTAAATTGAGATGTTTAGAAACTAGAAGAAAGAAGTCTGTGAAGGATCCAGACTAGTGTTGCTTGGTGGAACCACAAAATCAATAGTGCAACAAGACCAACATGGGCAGAGCACCAACTTTGTATTTCACAACATCTTTGGACTTCTTTAAGATCACCTTCTAAAATATCAAGGTTTAAGGTTTATGGTTTATGGTTTTAGGATTTATGCTTTTAGGGTTTAGGGTTTAGGGTTAGGGTTTAGGGTTTAGGGTTTAGAGTTTAGGGTTTAAGGTTTAGGGTTGTAGGTTTAGTGTTGTAGGTTAAGGGTTGATGGTTTAGGATTTAGGGTTTAGGTTTTTTATCTTTTTTTTTTAAATTATGTAAACTAGTAAGTCTAGGTTTATTTAGTTTATTTAGTTAATTTTTTATTTATTTTAGTTTACAATATTTTTTAATTTTTTTAGGTTTATTTATTTATTTTTGTTTAGTTTAGTTTATTTATTTTAGGTTTATTTATTTTTAGTTTAGGATTTTTATTTTAGTTATTTTTTGGTTTAGGTTTATTTTTTAGTTTAGTTTTATTTTTATTTTATTTTTTGGGTTTAGGTTTTCTTTTTTATTATTAATTTTAGGTTTTTATTTTATTTTTTTAGGTTTTGGTTTTAGGTTTTTATTTTAGGTTTATTTTTAGGTTTTGTTTTTTAAGTTTAGGTTTAGGTTTATTTTTATATATATTTTTATTTTATTTAGCTTAGGTTTAGGTTTAGGTTTAGTTTATTTTAGGTTTAGCTTTAGGTTTTATTTATTTTAGTTTAGGTTTAGGTTTATTTTATTTTATTTATTTTATTTTTATTTTAGGTTTAGTTTTCTTTTGTTTAGGGTTTAGGTTTTATTTATTATTTATTTTCAGGTTTAGTTTTTAGATTTAGGGTTTTATTTAGTTTTGATTTTATTTTAATTTAAGTTTATTTTATTTTTAATTTACATTTAATTTGTATATTATTTGGGTTTTTTATTCTTAGGTTAATTTTATTTATTTTACTTTAGTTTAGGCTTTTATTTATTTTATTTTTAGTTTATTTTATTTTTATTTAATTTTATTTTTTAGTTATAGGTTTAGGTTTTAGTTTAGGTTTTCATTTTATTTTTATTTTGTTTTATTTAGGTTTAGGTTTTCTTATTTATTTTATTTATAGGTTTTATTTAGTTTATGTTTAAGTTTTTAGGTTTTTAAGGTTTAGGGTTTAGGGTTTAGTATTTCAGGGTTTATGGTTTTAGGATTTAAGGTTTAGGGTGAGGGTTTAGGGTTTAGTGTTTAGGATTTAGGGTTTAGGATTTAGGGTTTTTAGGGTTTAGCGTTTAGGGTTTAGGGTTTAGGGTTTAAGGTTTAGTGTTTTTTTTAACTAAAAGGAAATAATTGCTCAGAAAAATAGGTACAAGAAGACCATATTAGAGACTAAACTCAAAAAAAAAAACTAATGCTCAAATGAGCTCCAGGAGAATCCTAAAGAGTTTAGTCCCTAAACTAATACATCAAATAGCAATAAAGAAAAAAAAGCAAAGACAAAACTAGAAAAGCCAAGCAAAAGACAACAAAGGGGAAGAATCCATGGAGATTCAAATGAACCTCCAAAGAGATGAAGATCCATAAGAAAAAGGAAACTTGCAACCTGCAACTGAAGACAACTCCAGCCATCTAAGAAAAAAGAGGCCATCAGTAAGACTCTAGCTCCCTCCAAGAAGAAGAAGAGACCAATTGAAAAAGAGAACCTACAACCTACAAGAAATCTCAACCATAAGGAGATTAGAAAACATAAAGAGAAAAAAAACTCAGGCTCAGATTTGAGGAAACAAGGATAATCACAATAATGAGGGGCATCAAATCCTAAGTGTATCCAGCTTCAAAGAAGGGTTACAAATAGGAAAATTCACCAACCAGAAAAATATCAAGGAAAAAAATCCATCATATCATCCTAGCCATCCCAGCCAAAGAAAAATACAAACCTATCATAATAGCCACCCAGCCAAAGAAAAAGTGAAGCTAAGGAAATAGAAAGAGAGAGGAGAGCAACATATAAACTTAACATAAGGCAATCCCAACAAAACCAAATATGAACGCCTCTTATTCACAAAGAGAGAATTATCACAGGTATCTAAATCTTATTTTTAAAAGAAGGATCACCAATATTAACAAGATTGTTAGGACTAGAAGTTAAAATATCATAAATAAGAACATTATTTTTCACCACCATTCTCAATCAAAGAAGGCAAAAAAAAGTCTCTTTCCCATGATCTAAAGTAGACATAGGAGAAAGAGAAACAACATCCAATTGATTAGAAGAAATGGTGTTAGCATCAACAATATTCGAACCATCATCATGAAAGGACTTATGCATAACATCCAAACCATTAGAATCATTAACCATAGCCTCTAAAGTCTTCCCTTTAGCAGAATCATCAAAAGAAACACTTAGAGCATGATTATTAGTTAAAATGTTTTCAAAAACCTCAAAATTACCTTCCGCATTAGACGAATCATTAATAGGTAAAACTTTTTTAGAAGATTTAGAAATCTAGTTTCATAAAACATCAAAATTTTGAAAAGCATATTGTCTTTTATCCAACTTGAGAGGATCATTAATTTTTTCAACAACTGAATTCTTATTGGTGATTTTCCTCCTAAGAGAGGTATGAGCAATAAAGCATTCAGAAATTTCATGCCCAAGAATCTTACAATGATTACAAAAATTGTGAAAGTTCTCAAAAACAACTTTCTAAAAATAATCGCATTTTTTCTCACCCAACCAAATTTCTTTCAGGTGTTTTCAGTAATATCAATCTCTACAAGTATTCTAGCAACATACGGTCTAGAAGAAGTAGTTATTGCTTGATCAACTTGCAAAGGTTGACCAAAAATCAACCCATTATCATAAAGAATCTGATGATTTAATAGATGAACCCACAAGTTAGGTATGGAAATCCAAATGGGAATAATAGGAGACCCATCATTAACATCATACATAGGTGTCCACTTCAGAATACACATTTGACAAATAAAAACATAGTAAGAATGCCTAGAAAAAAATGTTTCGTAATAAAGGTCATTAGAAAGTTTAATCAGAACATGCCTTGGATCAATCAACCTAATAAAAAAAGAACCAGAAAAATTTAAGCTATGAATAAAAGAATGATTATCTTTCTTCTTTGGCTGTTTAAATGAAAACTTTCCAATCAAAGAAAAAGCAAAAGGCTCAACTAATCTATCAATATCCTCATCAGAAATCATAATTGTCGGCGTACCATTAAAATTTGTATGATGCAAATTCAAAGGAGGCTCTGTAGAGGAATTCTTACCAGCTAAACACTCTTTGAAAAATTTATTAACAGTAGGTAATTTAGAGGTAGGATTACCCAAAAAAATCTAATGCCTTAGCCGAATCCATCTGCACATGGGATTTACCCCTTGGATTTGAAGAAGCTGATACCATGAGCCATGGCGTCGTGATAAGAACAAGTCGAGATCGGCCAAAGGCCGACAATCTATAGAGAATCCAAGAGAGAAAGCACTCAGAAACTCACCAAGAATGCGAGGGATCCCAAAATCATCCAGTAATATGGTTTAGTTTAGTTTTAGGGTTTAGGTTTTAGGTTTAGTGTTTATTAGTTATTATTAGGTCTTATTTATTTCAAGTTATTATTAGTTTATTATTAGTTTTATGTTTAGTTTAGTTAGTTCAGTTTTAGTTTGGTTATTAGTTTAGTTTTATAGTAGTTTTCATTTTAGTTATTATTATTTTAGGATAGTTTAGAGGGGTTTAGGTTTAGTTTATTAGTTTATTTAGTTAGTTTGTTTATTGGGGTTTAGTTTATTTTAGTTTATTTATTAGTTATTATTAGTTAGTTAGTTATTTATTTAGTTTAGTTTGTTATTATTATTAGTTTATGGTTTTAATATTGTTTAGGTTTTAATTAGTTTTAGTTAGTGGTTTAGTTTTATTAGTTTAGTTTTGTTAATTTATTTACTAGTTTATTTACTTAGTTTCATAGTTTTATTAATTTAGTTATGGGTTTAGGTTTATTAGTTTATTATTATTATTTTTTAGTTTAGTTTATGGTTTAGTTTTTTATTAGTTATTATTAGTTATTTATTATTTATTATTGTTATTAGTTTAGTTAGTTGGTTTATTATTAGTTCCATTTTAGTTTAGTTTTTTTTCTATGGTTTATTATTATTATTAGTTTTGTTATTATTATTTAGTTTATTTATTTAGTTAGGGTTTAGGTTTTAGTTATTTAGTTATTTATTAGTTAGTTTATTATTAGTTTATTAGTTTTGTTAGTTAGTTATTAGTTATTATTATAATTATTATTAGTTTTTATTAGTTGAGTTATTCTTAGTAGTTTTATTATTATTTTTATTATTATTAGTTTTTATTAGGTTTATTAGTTTAGTTATTTAGTTTAGTTATTTAATTAATTTTGTTTTATTTTATTATTAGTTTATTATAATTTTTTACTTAGGTGTTTTATTATTAGTTATTAGTTACTTTATTAGGTTCAGTTATTATTATGTTTATTTATTAGTTAGATTTTATGGTTTATTAGTTTAGGTTTAGGGTTTAGTTTTATTTAGTTTTTTAATTATTTATTATTAGTTATTATTATTAATTTTTATTATTAGTTATTATTATTAGTTTATTAGTTTAGTTTTAGTGTTTATTATTTATTAAGGTTTAGGTTTATCTATTAATTAGTTTAGTTTTATTAGTTAGTTTTTTAGTTAGTTTGTTAGTTTTTAAGTTTATTAGTTATTAGTTTTAGATTATTAGTTAGTTATTATTAGTTTTATTTAGTTTATTATTAGTTTTATTTTTTTATTAGTTATTATTAGATTTTTAGTTAAATATTTATTAGTTTTTTATGTTTTATTAGCTGGTTATTTGTTAGTTTTAGTTTAGTTTTATTATTAGTTTATTAGTTTTTTTTTTATTATTTAGTTATTATTATTAGTTGAATTAGTTTACTTATTAGTTAATTTACTTCAATTTAGTTTGTTATTATTAGTTATATTATTATTAGTTTAATTAATTTAGGTTTAGGGGTTTTCTAACAAGTTTTCTAACAAGATTTTCTCTCTTTCAAGTTTACATACAAGGAACAATTTAATAAAGAATTTTTTTACTTTTTAAATTATCTCATTCATTTTTAAATCACAAAAATGCATATCTAAATTTTTATGTTCTTTTTCTAAGGTTTTCTATTTTCTTTTTAGTTTTTTATATTCAAAACTAAATCATTAAAAGCATCATCTAATTCATCATAAGATATATCCTTACATACCTCTTGAGAATCTAAGTCAGATTCTCCATTTGCCATAAGACATATGTTGACCTCATCATCGGATGAGAAAGTACTTGATTCATTTAAATCTGGATTGGCCCATAAAGCCTTCTTCTTATTCTAATGGTGGTTTTCCTCCATATTTTTTCTTCTTTCCACATCAATCTCTTTTTTCTTTGATACAATAAGTTCTAGACAATCACCTCTTATGTGTCTAGGATTTTTACAAGGGTAGCAAATGATCCCTTCCCCTACAAGAAATTTCTTAGTTTGAAATTTATAGTTTTTAGATTTTTTATACATTTGATTCTTCTTCCTTAGCAAGTTCCCAAGCCTTTTGGATAGCATGATCACCTCATCATTGTCACCATCTGAGCTTGAGGTGTTATGCTCACCACTATCATCAACTTATAATGCAATGGCTTCTCCTTTCTGTTTCTCCCTTTTTGTCGAGTTATCCATTTTATCCCCTTAAGCAGTAACCTGTTCATGTGCTATCAAAGAACCCAAAAGCTGATAAAGTGGATAAGTTGATAAATCCTTAGCTTCACTAATAGCTGTTACTTTAGCTTCCCATTCTTTTAGAAGACATCTAAGAATCTTATTGACTAAGTCTTGATTCCTATATGTTTTTCCAAGAGAATGAAATGTGTTAATTAATTTCATGAATCTTGTATAGATATCAGAAATAGATTCAGAAGGAGACATATGAAATAACTCATATTCATGAACAAGTCTGTTTATGTGAGCATCTTTAACTTCACTAGTTCCTTCATAAGTTATAATGAGTTTATCCCATATTTTTTTATTGTACTTAACATAGAAATTTTAATGTAATCATCTGGTAATAAAGCATAATGTAAAGTATTTCAAGCCCTAGCATTTAATTCATCAATTTCTCTTCCAACTACAGTCCATTCCTCAAAAGGTTTTTCTACTTTAATGACATTTACTTCTACTATGGATCTATGATATTGATGTGTCAACATATACCACATGTGTGCATCTTGACCTCTTAAAATGTACTAATTCTATTTTTCCAATAATCAAATGATACAATATGTAAAAGTTAAGTTCTATGAGTGGATTGTCCCTTTGGTAATGAACCCTTTGGGAAACCTTGTGCCATAGTGGAAAGATTTACTCATGGATGTTAAGCCAATAAAAGAGCCTAGGCTCTGATACCAATTGTGAGTCACTATAGCACCCAAGAGCGAGGGTGGGGGTTGAGGGGTGAATTGGGTGATATTAAAAAATTTAAAAGTAAAATCTTAAATTTTAAGTTTTAGTATAAAATTAATTTTTGATTTTATGATGACAAGATACATTTTTTAATGCTTCAAAAAAAAGTACAGTAAAATAAAGAGAGACAATAGGCACACAATTTTTATGTGGTTCAGCCAAACCCTAAAATCGGTCTATGTCCATGCCTAGCCACCCATGGCTTGGAATCCACTAAATGCAAAATATCTTATAAATAGTACTCTCCTATAACGGGGTGAGTACAACCCCTACAATAATATGTAGTCTCCTATAAAGGGTAGCATGAAAAGAAAAATACAAAATAAAAAATTTTGATAAAATATATCTCTCACAAATATACCAAGCTATGCAATTCAAAAAGTGATCCCACAACTTATAAATGATCACTTTATAACTTACTAATTTGGCAAGATAGAATGCTCACTTAATTTTGATAAAAAACATTAAATAAATATCTTAAAGTGATTTTTCTAAGATGTGTATGTTATTACAATTTGTAGATTAATATAAAAATTATATCAAAATAAATTCACAATAGTCTATTGCATAATAAATTAAATTTCAGCAAGGAATAATTTTAAGTTTATGAGAAACTATAACTAGTATGTATATAATAGTAAGAAAGATTACCTTTCTACTAAACTTCCTTTTCTTAATTATTAAATAATGAAAACAACAAGTTTTACTAAATTTCAAGATAAAATTCATAAAATAAAGGATATTAGTTGAAAAAATGATAAGTGACAAATAAAATAATTTAATTTTTTATAACTTTTTATTTTGATAAAGAAACTTTATTTATAATAGATCTAGCATATACTCTAAAATTCCAAAAATAATTTATTTTATTTTAACCAAAATTAAGCTTTTAATTAATATAACTAATCACAAAATACTTAAATAAAATTAGTATATGATAGATTTAAGTAAACTAGCAAGCTTTTAATTAAAAAAAGAGATCTAGCAAATATAAAAATAATTTAATCAAAATAAATTAATTTGAAATGCTTAAAATATACTTCTAAAATAGATCTAAGAATAAATTATCTTTTAAATAAGACTAATGAAAAAATATTTCAAGAAACCAAATAAAATTTGTAGGAAGATAAAAATTTCAACAAGTTGAAATAAATCCTAAAACTATCACAAGAGTTTTACACAAAAAATGATTAAAGAAACTTTGAAATGAAAAACTTAGACTTTGATGTCCAAAGACTAATCCACCAAAAAGTATAAATTGGAAAGAATAAATAGATGGTGAAAATAGTATGAACTACTAAAAAGGGATTAAGATCAAGAAAACAAACTCAAGTAATTTGATAAAGCTTGCTTAGTTGAAGATGTTGAAGCTTCCAAACCAAGGATTTGATCTTGCAATATTTTGAGAACACTTGGATGGAAAATCTAGAAATTTTCTCTTAGATTTGGTGAGGGATTTTGAATTTGAATGAGGAATGCTTTCATGAAAAATGAGTGCTATTTATAAGCAAGAAGGTCATTTTGAATTATTTCAAAAATTATATTATTCTAACATCATTTTATCATGTAATAATTTAATATTCAATAAAAATATAATTTATATTAAATAAATATTAAATTCAAACAACAAAAATTCAGCCATTCACATGGGAAAGCCAAAAATAATCAAATATGGCTCTTAATATATTCAAAGCATGTAGAATGCATTCATTATTAAAATCAGTTAATGTTTGAAATGTCATAATAAATTCAATTGTAATCAAACGTGGGTCATGTAACCTACAAATTAAAGGAAAAAATCCAACAAATCTGTTGGAGATGAAATTAGATATAAATTCCTTGATTATAAAATGACTTTAGCTAAAATACAAAATTCCACATATTTTTGTTAATTTTGAAATATGACATTTAAATATTATGATATAATTTATATATAATCATACATATGTTAGTTATCTTATAACCTTAAAATTAAATTAAAATATTTAATTATATTAAGTATATCAACTAATTAAACTTAATAGTAATATTTTATTATCATTTATTATTTTGACAATTCAAATGCTATGTATGAAACATATAATTGAATGTTAGTTAGATAGAGATTTATATAAATTAACATCATTATCATTATTTAAAAAAAATAAAAATAATATGGTAAGTTGTGAGCAAATTGATTCATGTCAATGAACTCATATGAATTTCTAAGATAGATATAAATGCGTATAATATAAAATATTGTATCTTGAGCTTCACATTATCCATTTTGTTTTATCTTTCATTCTTCTATTTTTGCAATTTTCTCAAATAAATTGTGAGATGTATTGGATATATACAATTAGAGCAATACGTATGAAACACATAAAACATACATTGTAACATCCAAAGATTCATTTGTTTATCACTAAAATTGATTTACTGAACATCCAATGTGGTGTTTGTTTTTAGGGTTGGCTTTAGGTTTAGGGTTTAGGGTTAGGGTTTATGGTTTAGGGTTAGCTTAGGGTTTATGGATAGTTTAGGTTTAGGGTTTAGCTTTAGAGCTTTTAGTTTATAAGGGTTTAGGGTTTTAGGTTTACCATTTAGGTTTAGGGTTTAGGGGTTTAGGGTTTAGGGTTGTGGTTTATGGTTTATGGTTTAGGGTTTGTTTAGGGTTTAGGGTTTTGTTGAATTAAGCAAACCAAGTAGATTAGGTTTATTTAGTTTAGTTTATATTTATTTTAATTTATTTTATTTTTTATTTAGGTTTATTATTTATTTTATTTTATTTTGTTTATTTATTTATATTTATTTATTTTAGTTTAGGTTTTGTATTTAGTTTATTTTTAGGTTGGCAGTTAATGTTTATTTTTAGTTTAGTTTTATTTTTTATTTTATTTTTAGGTTTAGGTTTTATTTTTATTCTAGGATTAGGTTTTTTCTTTTATTTTTTTAGGTTTAGGTTATAGGTTTTATTTTAGGTTAATTTGGTTTATTTTATAGTTTAGGTTTAGGTTTTTTTTTAGTTTATTTTATTTTATTTAATTTATTTTAAGATTAGTTTATCTTAATTTTAGATTTAGGTCTTATTTTATTTAAGTTTAGTATATTTTAGTAGGTTTATTATTTTTATTTTAGGTTTAGTTTTTTAATTTATATTTAGGTTTCTTTTATTTATTTTAGGTTCTATTTTGGGGTTTTATTTCGTTTTTTTGGTTTAGTAGGTTTAGTGTTCATCTGGGTTTTAGTTTTAGGTTTGTGTTTAGGTTTATGGTGGGTTTAGGATTTAGGGTTTAAGCATTAGGGTTTAAAGTTATTAGGGTTTAGGATTTAGGGTTTAGGGTTTAGGGTCCAAGGTTGTTGGTTTATTATTGTAGGTTTATGTTTTAAGGTTTGGAGTTAGTTTTAGGGTTTAGTATTTAGGCTTTTTTTAAAAAAATTAAAGTAAACCGATATGTTTAGGTTTATTTAATTTATTTTTTATTCATTATATTTTATTTTATTTTATATTTTTATTTAGGTTTATTTCTTATTTTTATTTAGTTTAATTTATTTAATTTAGTTTTTTTTATTTTAGTTTATTTTTTCCATTGAGGTTAGGTTTATGTTTATTTTTTAGTTTAGTTTTATTTTTATCTTATTTTTGTTTATTTTTTATTTTAGTTTATTTTAGGTTTAGGTTAAGGTTTTATTTATTTTAGTTTAGTTTATTTTAGTTTAGGTTTATGTTTATTTTATTTTATTTATTTAGGGTTTTCTTTTTTTATTTTTTTTTAGTTTTATTTTGGGTTCATTTTTAGGTTTCTTTTTTGGGTTTAGAATTTTAATTAGTTTTAATTTTATTTATGTTTTTTATTTTTAGGTTTATTTTATGTTTTAGTTAAGTTTAGGTTTCTATTTATGTTATTTTAGTTTAGTTTTATTTTTAATTTTATTTTATTTTAAGGTTTAGGTTTCAGTTTAGGTTTTTAGTTTATTTTATTTTATTTATGTTTGTATTTTTATTTATTTTCTTTTTTAGGTTTTATTTAGCAGTTTTGACAGGTTGTGGGTTTAGGGTTTTGTAGGGTTTGGGGGGTCCAGGGTTAAAAGGCTTAAGGTTGTTGGTTTATGGTTTAGGGTTTAGGGTTTAATGTTTTTTTAGAGTTTTAGGGTCTCAGGTTGCCTGGGTGGTTTGGTTGTGGGTTTAGGGTTTAAGGTTTAGGGTTTAAAATTTAGGGTTTAGGGTTTATTTATTTATTTATTTTTTTAATTTTTCTTTAAATTAAGTGAATAAATAGGTTTAGGTTTATTTAGTTTAATTAAGTTTTTAAAGTTTATTTTATTTTTATTTTTTTTGGTTTATTTTTAATTTTATTTAGTTTAGTTTATTTATTTTAGGCTTATTTTTTTAGTTTAGGTTTTTATATTAGTTTATTTTCAAAATTTATGTTTAGGTTTAGGTTCATTTTTTAGATATTTTTTATTTTATTTTGGTTTATTTTTTTATTTTAAGTTTAGGTTTAGGTATTTATTTTATTTTTTTAGGTTTCTGTTTTAGGTTTATATTTTAAGTTTACTTTTAGGTTTTACTTTTTAGTTTAGGTTTAAGTTTATTTTCAATTTATTTTATTTTATTTAATTTAGGTTTAGGTTTAGGTTTAGCTTATTTTAGCATTAGGTTTAGGTTCTATTTATTGTAGTTTAGTTTATTTTAGTATAGGCTTATTTTACTTTTATTTTAGGTTTAAGTTTTTTTTTAGTTTAAGGTTTATTTTTTTTATTTATTTTAGCTATTTTTTTTAGGTTTAGGTTTTATTCAATTTTATTTTATTTTATTTTAGGTTTAGTTTTAGTTTATTTATTTATTTTATTTTAAGTTTATTTTATTTAATTTAGGTTTATTTTATTTTATTTTAGTTTTATTCATTTTATTTTATTTTAGGTTTAGGTTTTATTTGGGTTTAGGAGGTTTTATTTCATTATTTATTTTATTTTATTTAGATTTAGGTTTATTTATTTATTTTATTTTATGTTTATTTAGTTTAGGTCATTATTTTTTTTTTAGGTACAGTGGTTGGGTGGCCCAAGATTTAGGGTTTATGGCCCAGGCCCAGGGTCTTGGGTCTGGGCCTGGGGTGGTCTGGGGTTTGGCTCAGGGTTTAGGGCCCAGGATCAGGGTTTAGGTTTAAGGGGCTCAGGTCAGGCCAGGTCAGGGGTAAGGTTTAGGGTCAGGGTAGGGCCCATGGCCCATGGCTCAGCCTTTAGGGTTTAAAGCCCAGGGTAGGGCCCAGGTGTCAGAGCCTAGCCCAGTGTCAGTCAGGTTTAGGAGCCTCAGATTTTCTGTGGCCCAGGGTCAGGGCCATGCCATTGTATTTAGAGAGGGCTCAGGCCCAGGGCCAGTCATTGTGGGCCCAGGTTCAGAGTTGGTAGTAAGGTGGCCTTTGGATCTGGTTTGGCCTGGTGGAGAAGTGGTTAGCCTCATGTTTTCAGCTCTCAGGTGAGAGTTTGGAGGCCCAGGGCCTAGGGTCAGGCCAGGGTTGTTTAGGGCCTAGGCCCAGGATTTAGAGTCAGGTGGGTTTGGGTTTGGTAAGTTTTAGATTTATGTGTAGGCTCAGGGCCTAGTAGGGCTTTATGCTTTATTTAATTATTTATCTTTATCTTTATAAAGATTAAAACGAGTAATTTTAGATTTATTTAGTTTTATTATACTTTAATAATTTTAGTTTATATTATTTTTATTTATTTATGTTTATTTTATTTAGTTTATTTATCTATGTATCTTTGTCATTCTTTATATTTTTTTATTAGGTCTTTATTTATTTTATATCTTTCTTATTTTAGGTCTTATTTATTTTATGTTAGGTCATGTCTAGGGTCAGGCCCAGTTTAGGGTTTGAGCCTGTGGTCAGGGTTAGGCCCAGGTTTAGATTTACCCAGGGCCCAGCCATGGCCCAGGATTTAGGTTTGTGGAGAGTGGCTCAGGCCCAGTAGGCCCAGGGTTTACAGGTGGCCCAGTTTGGGTCAGTTTAGGGCTCAGTTTAAGAGAGCCCAGTTTAGAGCTCACAACCCAGGTCAGCTTGTGGAGAAATAGAGGCCCAGGTTTAGTTTAGGGCTCAGGGTTATGGTTTAGGATCATCTTAGGGTTTTGGGTGAGATTAGAGTTTTTTAAGTTTAGATGCTAGGATTTATGGTTTAGGGTTTGGTAGTTTAGGTTTAGTGGTTATGGTTTATAGTTGTTTAGTGTTTGGGGTTTAGGGTTCAGGGTTTAGGGTTCTGGTTAGGGTTAGGGTTTAGGGTTTAGGGTTTAGGATTTTGGGTTTAGGATTTAGGGTTTTTTATTTTATTTTTTATTTTTTTTAATCTTTAGTTTAAATTAAGTAAGTTGATAGGTTTTGATTCATTTAGATTATTTTTTATTTATTTTAGTTTATTTTATTATTAATTTTTATTTAGGTTTATTTTTATTTTTATTTAGTTTAGTTTTTTTATTTTAAGTTTATTTATTTTTGTTTTGATTTTTATTTTAGTTTATTTTTTTTAGTTTAGGTTTAGGTTTAGATTTATTTTCTTAGTTTAGTTTTTTTTAATTTTTTTATTATGTTTTAGTTTTATTTTTATTTTTTTATATTTAGGTTTTATTTAATTTTTTATGTTAGGTTTTATTTTAGGTTTAGTTTTATTTTAGGTTTTATGTTTTTAGTTTAGGTTTAGGTTTATTTTTTGTTTATTTTATTTTATTTGGTTTAGGTTTAGGTTTAACTTATTTTAGTTTAGTTTATTTTAGTTTAGGTTTATTTTATTTTGTAAATTTTATTTATTTTAAGCTTAAGTTTTTTTTTTAGTTTACGGTTTAGCTTTTATTTTTATTTATTTTTAGGTTTATTTTTTATGTTTAGGTTTTATTTAGTTTTATTTTATTTTATTTTATTTTAGGTTTAGTTTTATTTTATTAAGGTTTTTTTTTAACATTATTTTCTTTTTTTAGTTTAGTAGGTTTTATTTATTTTATTTTTGTTCTATTTTTATTTTTTAATTTATTTTCTTTTTTGATTTTGGTTTAGGTTTAGGTTTCATTTAATATTTTATTTTTTTTATTTTTTTTATTTCGTTTATGTTTAGGTTTTTTATTTATTTTATTTTTAGGTTTATTAAGTTTAGGTTTAGGTTTTTAGGTTTTTAGGGTTTAGGGTTACGGTTTAGTGTTTAGGGTTTAGGGTTAGTTTAAGGTTTAGAGTTTAGGGTTTAGGGTTTAGGGTTTAGGGTTTAGGGTTTAGTGTTTAGGGTTTAGGGTTTTATGTTTAGGGTTGTAAGTCTTAGGGTTTTGGGTTTAGGGTTTTTTTTGAGGAAAAGTTAGAATTTTATTACCATAAAAGGAAAAGACATAATGTCTTAATAAGGTAAAGCTCAAAGTTCTACTATTCTCAGAGCTACAAGAAACCTAAAGAGCAAAACCCCCATCTAAGTACAATAGAAAAGGAAAAGAAAATAAAAGAAAAATACAAATAAATACAATAGCCAAAATGCATATGAGAAAAAGACACAGAATAAGGTTAATACAGCTCATGAAAGCAGCTCTTGATCCCTTTAAGAAAGCAAGATAAACAAGATCCATAACAACAATAGTTGAGTTGACTAAGTAAATCTCATTCCATCTATAAAGTTCCAACCTACAAAAGAATTCTGCAAAAGACTACAAAGTCAATAATCATAGCTCAAGGGAAAAGTATAAAGTAAACAATTTAGAGAGAGTTGAGAAAGAGAAGGCTCAAGCTCAGCTAAGATCATCTCAAGTGGAAACAATACATATGAGCATCCAAACTTCTTGAGAAGGGTTACAGTCATATGTAATGCTATCAACCAGAAAGAAGATATGAGGAAATATCAATGCCATCATAGCCAGCATACTTGATATAAGCAAACCATCCAAGGCAAAATAGTCCATAGAGATCCAGGTCCTACACCAAACAAACAGAGAAAGCAGCCAACCAGTAGCCAACCCACCAACCAAAACCCACAACCGACCAATCACATAAAGCCAACAACCTAGAAGTTATAGTATGATCAGTGGCCAAGCTAAAAAAACAAAGCAGTAACTCTACCAAAAGCCACTAGCAAAAGGAAGAGAAACACAAAAAAGAGCAGCCAGCATGAATAAGGGTAATAACGCAACCCAACAAAATAGTCCCAAAGCCATAATAATAGCCCACGACTATCTCCAGAGCACTAGCAATCTAAATCCAAGGGCAAAACCTCCACCCAAAAGTAAAATATTAGAATATAAGTTGCACCAGAGAGAGGAAATCCATAGGGAGACCAAGAGGGAATCAACAAATTTCCATCAAAACCACCACCAAAGCAGCAAGAAACACAACAAATTGAGCACCACTGATCAAGAGGGAAATATTAAGAAATAAGGACAGTAAAATAAATAAGAGGGATTCAAAACCAATAGCCAACCTAAATCCCAAGACACCAAGCTAGGGCACAAGCATCCAAGGCATGATAGCATCTAATCCCAAGTCACCAAGCCATAAAGAGCCATAACCAGCCCTTAGCAAACACTAGGCCAATCCACTCAGAGGAGTAGCTACCAACAAACCAGTAGGCATAGGAAAAAAACTATCACAACCATCTCCTCTAGTAAACAAAAACCAAAGTCTGAAAGAAAAAAACCACAAAGCAGTTGTGCTCATACCAATCAATATATAAAATAACCAATAAAAAGAATACACCAACCCAAACCAAGAAAACAACCAAAAAGAACTGAAAAAAAAATCAAAGCTAAGCAAATCTTGAAGAGACCAATAGCTGCCACCCCACAACCAATCATAGCAGTAGAAGTCCAATTCAGTAAAGGGAGCAGCCAGCCAAAATAAAAGGTTAACCCAATACAGACCCCAAAATAGAGGGAAAGAATAATAACAGGCATAGCCACAACCCACCTAGAGATCTCCAAAAAACCAAGAAATGAAATTGGTAGTCACTCAGTTAGACAAAAAACTAAAGTATAAAATGTCAAAGAGAACTACCTAACCACAACCAGCAAATCAGTGAGAAAAGGAATATGGCCAGAGGGAAATAAAGCCCCTTCCAAACCCTATAGAGTAGAAAATCACCACAAAAGAGAAAATAAGAGGGCAATAACAAGAAAAATGCTACCTCCAATCCACAAGGCAGAGGGAAAAACCAATGAGCAGAAGCCCCTAAGTGAAACTAGGAAAGGAGAACATCAACCACCAAAAAGCCCAAAACTAAGCCAAAGTAGAAGAGACCAACAACAACCATGAAAAAATGACCACCCGAAATAGTTATGTTGATGGAAGAAGCAAATTGGAGCTTTAGTAGAACCAACCATAGCAGCCAAAAGTTCAATTCAAATAAGGTAATAGCTAGCCAAAACCTAAGGCAAACCCAACATCAATTAGTGTGGGTAGGCTAAATCAGGCACTAAAACCCAACAGAGACCCCAAACCAACATGCACAAGGTTCGCTTTTTATTTTTTATTTTTTAGTTTAGGTTTAGGTTTATTTTTAGTTTATTTTATTTTATTTAGGGTTTAGGTTTAGGTTTAAGCTTTGTTTATTTTAGGTTTAGGTTTAGGTTTTATTTATTTTAGTTAGTTTATTTTAAGGTTTTATTTATTTTAGTTTAATTTATTTTATTTAGTTTAGGTTTTGGTATAGGTTTAGTTTATTTTAGGTTTAGGTTTAAGTTTTATTTATTTTAGTTTAGTTTATTTTAGTTTAGGTTTAGGTTTATTTTATCTTGTTTATTTTAATTATTTATCTATTTTAAAATTAAGTAAACTGGTAGGCTTAGATTTATTTAGTTATTACTTATTTATTTTAGTTAATTTTATTTTTTATTTTTATTTAGTTTATTTTATGTATTTTAGATTTATTTATTTTAGTTTTGGTTTTTTATTTTAGTTTTTTTTTAGGTTTAGGTTTAGGTTTAGATTTATTTTTTAGTTGTGTTTTTTTTAGGTTTAGGTTTAGGTTATTATTTTATTTTTTTAGATTTAGGTTTTAGGTTTTTATTTTAGGTTTGTTTCTAGGTTTTATTTTTTAGTTTAGGTTTATGTTTATTTTTAGTTTATTTAATTTTATTTAGTTTAGGTTTAGGTTTAAGTTTATGTTATTTTAGTTTTAGGTTGAGGTTTTATTTATTTTAGTTTAGTTTGTTTTTGTTTAGGTTTAGGTTTATTTTATTTTTTTTATTTTAGGTTTTGGTTTCTTCTTAAGTTTAGGGTTTAAGGTTTGGGGTTTAAGATTTAGGGTTTAGGGTTTAGGGTTTAGGGTTTTAGGGTTTAGGGTTTAGGGTTTGGTGTTCTAGGTTTAGGGTTTAGCATTTAGGCGTAGGATTTTTTTATTTTTTATTTTATATTTTATAATTTTTTATATTAAGTAAACTAGTAGGTTTAGGGTTATTTAGTTTATTTTTTATTAATATTAGTTATTTTAGTTTTTTTATTTATATAGGTTTTATTTAGTTTTCATTTTATTTTATTTTAGGTTTATTTATTTTTATTTTAGGGTATGTTTTTATTTTATTTAGGTTTTTCATTTATTTTTTAATTTTGGTTTTTATTTATTTTATTTTAGTTTAGTTTTTATTTTTTTAGGTTTAACTTTATGTTTTAGTTTATGTTTTTATTTTATTTTATTTTTTATTTTATTTCTGTTTAGGTTTATTTATTCTTTTATTTTTAGGTTTAAGTTTTTAGCTTTTAGGGTTTAGGGTTTGGGGTTTAGTGTTTACAATTAAGGTTTAAGGGTTTAAGGTTCCAGGTTTAGGGTTATAGGTTTGGGGTTCAGGGTTTAGGGTTCATGGTTTAGGGTTTTTAGGTTTTTATGGTTTAGGGTTTTAAGGTTTAGGGTTTCGAGTTTAGGGTTTAAGGTTTAATTTTTAGGCTTTAGAATATAGAGTTTTTAGGGTTTAGGGTTTACAGTTTAGGGTTTTCGATTTAGGGTTTAGTTTTTAGGGTTTAGGGTTTTAGGATTTGGGCTTAGGGTTTAGGGTTATAGGTTTAGTGTTTAGGGTCTAGGGTTAGGGTTTTTTTTAGGGATTAAAGTTTAGGGTTTAGGGTTTAGGCTTTTTGTTTAAGGTTCAGGTTTAAGTTTAGGTTTATTTTTAAAATAAGTAAACTAGTAGGTTTTCATTTTTTTAAGTTTATTTTTAGGTTTTAGGGATAGCTTAAGGTTGAGGGTTTTTTTAATTAAGTAAACCAATAGGTTTATGTTAATTTAGTTTATTTAGTTTATTTTTTATTTATTTTAGTTTATTCTATTTTTTATTTTTATTTAGGTTTATTTTTAATTTTTATTTAATTTGGTTTATTTATTTTCTATTTATTAATTTTAGTTTATTTTATAGTTTAGTTTTAGGTTTATGTTTATTTTTCAATTTAGTTTTCTTTTTATTTTATTTTTTATGTTTTGGTTTTATTTTTTAGTTTTAGGTTTATTTTTATTTTATTTTATTTTAGTTAATTTAGTTTTAGGTTTATGTTTTGCTTGTTTTAGGTTTCGATTTAGGTTTTATTTATTTTAGTTTAGGTTTTAGTTTATTTTATTTATTTATTTATTTTATTTTGTATAGGTTTAGGTTTAGGTTTACTTTATTTTAGGTTTAGGTTTAAGTTTTATTTATTTTAGTTTAGTTTATTTTAGTTTAGGTTTAGGTTTATTTTATTTTTTTTATTTTAATAATTTATCTATTTTAAAATTAAGTAATCCAGTGGGCTCAAATTTATTTATTTTAGTTTTGGTTTTTATTTTAGTTTATTTTTTAGGTTTAGGTTTAGGTTTATTTTTTAGTTGAGTATTGTTTTTATTTTATATTTTAGGTTTAGGTTATATTTTTTATTTTAGGTTTAGGTTTTTATTTTATTTTTTTAGGTTTAAGTTTTAGGTTTTTATTTTATGTTTATTTTTAGGTTTTATTTTTTTAGTTTAGGTTTAGATTTATTTTTAGTTTAATTTATTTTTTTTTCGTTTATGTTTAGGTTTTAGTTTAGGTTCTTTTAGCTTTAGGTTTAGGTTTTATGTATTTTAGTATATTTTATTTTATTTTAGGTTTATGTTTATTTTCTTTTGTTTATTTCTGGTTTAGGTTTTATATATTATTTACTTTTAGGTTTATTTTTTAGGTTTAGGATTTTATTTAGTTTTTATTTTATTTCATTTTAGGTTTATTTTATTTTAATTTTACATTTAGTTTTTATTTTGTTTAGCTTTTTTATTTTTAGGTTTATTTTATTTTTTATTTTTAGGTTTAGGTTTAAGTTTAGGTTTACTTTTAGTTTAGGTTTTATTTTATTATATTTTTTTAATTTATTTAGGTTTAGGTTTGTTTATTAATTTTATTTTTAGGTTTTATTTTGTTTAGGTTTAGGTTTTTAGGTTTTTATGGTTTACAATTTAGGATTTAGGTTTTAAGGTTCAGGGTTTAGGGTTTAAGGTTTGGGATTTAGGGTTTAGGGTTTAGGGTTGTAGATTTTAGGGTTTATGGTTTAGATTATAGTGTTTAGGGTTTAGGGTTTAGTGTTTATGGTTTAGGGTTTTAGTGTTTATGGTTTAAGGTTTAGGGTTATAAGTTTAGGGTTTAGGGTTTAGTTTTTTTTTATAATTTTTTTTAAAAATTAAGTAAATTGGTAGGTTTAGGTTTATTTAGTTTATTTAGTTATTGTTTTTATCTATTTTAGTTTATTTTATTTTATATTTTTATTTAGGTTTATTTTATTTTTAATTAGTTTAGTTTATTTATTTTAGTTTATTTTTTAGGTTTAGGTTTCTTTTTATTTTAATTTTATTTTCTATTTTATTTTTTAGGTTTAGGTTTTATTTTTTATTTTTAAGTTTAGGTTTTTTTAAGTTTAAATTTTAGGTTTTTATTTTAGGTTTATTTTTAGGTATTATTTTTTAGTTTAAGTTTAGGTTTATTTTTAGTTTAATTTATTTTATTTTCTTTAGGTTTAGGTTTAGGTCTAGTTTATTTTAGGTTTAGGTTTAGGTTTTAATTATTTTAGTTTAATTTATCTTAGTTTAGGTTTATTTTATTTTTATTTTCGGTTTAAGTTTTATTTTTTTGGTTTAGTTTTAAGTTTAGATTTTTATTTTGTTTTTATTTTAGGGTTAGCTTATGATTTATGGTTAGTTTAGGGTTTAGGGATTAGGCTTTAGGGTTTTGGGTTTTTAAGGTTTAGGCTTTATGGTTTAGGTTTTAGGGTTTAGGGTTTAGGGTTTAGAGTTTAGGGTTTATGGTTTAGGGTGTTTGGTTAGTTTAGGGTTTAAGATTTAGGGTTTAGGGTTGTAGGTTTAAGGTAATTGGTTTAGTGCTTAGGATTTATGGTTTAAGGTTTTTAGGTTTTCAGGGTTTAGGGTTTAGTGTTCAAGGTTTAGGGATTAAGGTTTATGGTTTATAGGGTTTAGGAATTTAGGGTTTAGGGTTTAGGGTGAGTCACTATGGCACCCAAGATGGCTGTGAATGTGGATATTAAAAATTTTGAAAGTTAAATCTTAAATTTTAAGCTTTAATAGAAAATTAATTTTTTATTTTATAATGACAAGATACAATTCTTAATGCAACAAAAATAAAAATACAATAAAGTAAAAAAAGATAATAGGCACACAATTTTTACATGATTGACCAAACTACAGCAATGTTTATCAACAGCCACCCCTAAAAATCCTCTAAATGCAAAATAGCTTAAAAATAGTACTCTCCTATAAGGGGATGAGTATATGTACTCTCCTACAAAGGGGCGAGTACAACCCTAATATAAATTTTACAGCACAGAAAGAAAAATACAAAATAATAAATTTTGATAAAATAAATCTCTCACAAATATACCAAGCTATCTAATTCAAAAAATGATCTCACAACTTATAAATGATCACTTACAACTTAAAAATTTTGGCAAGATAAAATGCTCACTTAATATTTATAAGAAATTATAAAATAAATATCTTAAAGTGATCTTACTAAGATGTTTATGTTATAACAATTTGTAGACTAATATAAAAATGATTTCAAAATAAATTCACAATATTCTTTTGCACAATAAAATAAATTTCTGTAAGGAATAATTTATTATATTTTAACCAAAAAGATGGTTTCAATTAATGCAAATGATCACAAAATACATAAATAAAATTAGTATATGATAGATCTTAGTAGGCTAGTAAGCATTTAATTAAAAAAAAGATATCTAGCAAATATGAAATTAATTTCAGCGCAATAAATTAATTTGAAATGCTTAAAATATACTTCTAAAATAGATCTAAGAATAAATGATCTTTCAAAATAACACTAATGAAGAAATATTTCAAGAAACCAAAAGAAATTTGTTGGAAGTTAAAAAGTTCAACAAGTTGAAATAGATCTTACAAACTATCACAAGAGTTTTTCACAAAAAAAATGATTGAGAAACTTTGGTGTGAAAAATAATGTCCAAAGACTAATCCACCAAAAAGTATAAATTGGAAAGAATAAATAGATGGTGAAAATAGCATCAACAACTAAAAAAGGATTAAGATCAAGAAAACAAACTTAAGTAATTTGATAAAACTTGCTTAGTTGAAGATGTTGAAGCTTCCACACCAAGGAATTGATCTTGTGATATTTGGAGAACACTTGGAAGAAAAATTTAAGAAATTTTCTCTTAGATTTGTTGGAGGGCAAATGGCTTAGCAGAAGCCTTCAATAAAACTCTCATTCAAATACTGAAAAAGACACTCGACAACAACAAGTGACAGTGGCATGAGCAGTTAGTTGAAGCCTTGTGAGCCTATCGCACCACATATAGAACTCCAACTCAGTCTACTCCTTTATCCTTAGTGTATGGGTCCAAATCTATTCTACCATTAGAAGTCCAACTCCCATCACTAAGGATATTTATGGGTAGCAATATCACAACAAAGCAAAATTCCAAGTTGTGGATAGAAGAGCTCAAAGTTTTGGAGGAGAGACGCATGCGGGCATGCCAAAACCTCACATTGTACAGAGCTAAACTGATTGAAGCTTACAACAAGTTGGTCCATCCTAGAGCTTTTCAAGTAGGAGAGCTTATTTTACTTCTAAGGAGACTAATTATTGTCCATCGTAAGATTGGAGGCAAGTTTGAACCCACTTAGGAAGGCCCTTTTGCCATAGAGAAGGCCTACCAAGGAGGATCTTATCAGCTTATTAATCATAAGGGTGAGTGCCCAATGCTTCCAATCAATGGGCTCTACTTGAAGAAATATTATAAATCATGTTAGAAAATAATTATCATCAATGAAAATTCCATTACGAATTCAGTCTCTTCCATGTTGAAAGTATCCTTGTTTATGAATCCACAATGATGTGTTTAGGGTAGGTGTAAGGAACTCAAGTAATGTCCTATCCTTCATCGATACAATACAAACACAAACAACACATAAACCTATAAAACAAGCACATATGTTTTGTCTCGAGCTACTTTGAGTTGAGATAACGCCCCCAATGACACTCACTCAATATCTGCTCTAAATTGGTCTGACGTGCTACCCTGCTAGTGTGTCACCCCAGTGGTCTTCTTGTTTTCAAGGATGTAAGTCTGCTATGCTTTCCTTCCTTACTTGGCCACTGCACACCGACGAGCACCTTGTTAGTTTGGTAGTCCTTACTATGTGGCCGGTAAGCTACCTCATGTTGGCTTTGTTTAAGAGGATGTGAGTCTGCTATGCTTTCTTCTTAGATTAGCCTTCGAGCACTGACTGGGTCGAGTATATTTGAGGTTTAGGCTAAGTCTCATAGTGGCTCCTTCCCTCTTGACTGCTTCAAGTCTAAGTCTAGTCCTTCCTCTGGGCTACCCGCTTAGTAGTCACTCTAGGTCTGATAATATCTGTCCCTCCAATGATAGACTATCTCGATTATCAGTTCAGCATGGAAAGTTGTAAGCCTACATGATTTCTTTCCATATTTGTCATTGAACACCAACGGGCAACTTAGGTTGGTTAGTTCTCACTATGCTGACAGATACACCTTAGGTTGGTTGGTTCTCACACCCACTCTTGGTAGATGTACGCTTCTATGCTTTCACCTTGAGTTGGCTACCGTACACCTAAAGGCTTTTTTTCCAGGGCTCAGGATAATGCCCCTAGTAGCACCTTCCCTGTGGGCACTATATTTGGATCACATCCTTTGTGACTCCAATTAGACACTACCTAGGTTAATATCAGATTGGACAGTTCTCCTTTCCTAGTAACCTCCCTTGTGGTTAGAGAATTTATCCTGTGGATGTGCAAATTCTCTCTTGGTCTAATAAATCTAAGATATGTCAAGGATGACATAGCCCCTTCTCAGTGTGGTCCCTCACACACAAACACGGTCCACCCAAACATATAAATAAAATATAAATTCACTTGTGGATTAAGGGGACATCCCTAGCGGTACCTTCTCCCTAGCAAGCATCCTATCTTTAAGACAGTTTCAATAAAACTCCCTATAAGAATCACCTGACTACTCTTAAGTTAATATAAGTCACTACCAGCATTCACTCAATAGTCGCCCCTAAGTCAAGTTCGATTTCTTATGTACCAATATGTCACCCTAGCAGTTGTTCCCTACTTTAGAAGATGTAAGTCTGCTACGCCTTTTTCCTAGCATAATCGTTGCACACTAAAAAGAAACCCCTTAGGTTGGCTAGCTCTATCCCATGGCCAGTAGACTTTCCATTTGGATTTGTAAATTTGAGATAGGACAAGTCTGATATCACCCCCTCTCAATGGGTCCATCGCACACCAACATGGTCCATAAATTAAATTTTTCAAATTTTACTGAGCTCACATCCCTAGTGGATATGCCCTCAATTCAAAATCAAACTAAACTAAATAAACCATATCAAATCACATGAAATTAAGATAAATTTAATCCTAACTACTTTTGAGTTGATATAAGTCCCCAATAACATTCACTCAGTAGTCTCCCTTTGTCAGGTTCGATTTGTTGTGCATGTAATAGGTCACCCCTCACATGTCATGTCCAATGCATGTGTGATCCCCTAGTGGGTCACCCTCCATGTCCTTGACATGGAATTCTCATCAAATCTTATTTCATCTCTTATGCACACCTTTAATACTTCAACTAAAAGCCTAATAATATATTCATTCAAATTACATCATCTTAACATTGTAACCAACATTTTATTATTTGTGATGGTGCAAGCTCAAACAAACTACACAATATCATGCTAAACATATTATAGTGTGGATTAACACAATATATTATATTACAATATATGATGTTATAATATAATTTTTTTAATATAATATATTGTCTAACATTACACCTCATTAGAATCAGTTAAAAGGAACAAATAAAAAATTTTCTTAAAATATGAATAATGTTCATTTTGGATGTAAAATGGTTATTTTTCTATTAGAAATGGTAAAAAATAGTCGAGTTTTGTTGTTTCTTCTTTGGTGTGTTCTATGAATTTGGCCAAATTCTTCTATGTCAACCTTCAAATTAACATTTTTGTGAGTTTTGACCCAATGTATTATAACAAAAGTAAAACTTACTAAAATGTACAATAACATTTAGTAACACACCACCACATTCATATAAATGTGAAGTCATATTGTTATGAACATTATATTTTAATATGCTTTCATATAATATAATATCTTACATTTCACCTTAAAATCACATTGAGCAAAAAAATTATAATATTTGGTTAAAAAATGAACATTTATTTTGGATGCAAAATTCCATTCTTTTGATTAAAAGACACACCATAGCACACCCCCAATGATGTTCCCTAAAGCTTACCTTAAATTTGGCCAAATCCCATCATCGCACCCTATAAATAAATATTTTTATGAATTATACTAATACAAACTCTACTACATCATACTATAACAAACTAAAATATGCTAAACAACAAGTAGTAATACACAATCGTATGCTATAATGCATGAAGCTACACTATGTTATGGCATCCTATATTATAATACACTATAACATATTATATTATATCTTATTGCATATCACATCACAAGGGATTGCTTAAGATAAAAAATCATAAAACTAGACTAAACAATAAAAAACTATATATTTTAGTCGTATCACTTACATATTTTAAATTGGAACAATATATTATGATGCCATGCTCTACCTATTATGAATTTGGCCAAATTCTACCATTTTAAAGTCTAAATCAATATTTTTATAAATAATGCTAGTGTAGGCTTGACTGCATGATTTTAAAATACTAAAGGAATTTAAAATGCATAGAATAATATATTATGATATATGATGCTATACTATGCTACAACATATAATATTTATTTTGAACATATAATCTTACTTTTTAGACTACAAGTGGAGCAGCACAACTTTGGTACTATAACCTAATTCCCACTTCAAATTTAATAAATTTCTTCGTCTAATTTATTAAATCAATATTTTTATGATTTATATTAATATAGACTATAGGGCACAATACCATAATATACTAAAACATTTCAAAACATCTTATAACATCCAACAACACATCACTACATGCTCAAATATATGATGCTACATTATACTATAATATATGGTACTATAATATGATTTAGGGATAGGGTTTAGGGTATTCAAATCTCTAATAGTCAAGGGAAAGACTCTTGAAAACATTTTCTTTAGCTACCATAACTATGTTAGGATTAGGCCATTCTTTAAATCAACACCTAAGAACCTCTTTATTCAATTTTTAGGGTTTAGGGTTTAGGCTTAGTTTAGAGTTTATTGTTTAGAGTTAGTTTTAGAATTAGGGTTAAAGGGTTTTTGGGGTTTGGGGGTTTTAGGGGGTTTTAGGTTTTAGTTTTAGGGTTTTATTAAGGTTTAGGTTTGAGTTTTAGAGTTTGTTTTAGGGTTTTAGTTTTAGGTTTTAGGTTTTAGGGTTTAGTTTTAAGGTTTTTTAGTTTAATTTTATCAAAAGATTCACATCTCTATCAAATTTTTGACATATAGACATAAAAATAGAGCAAATATAAAACCATAGATAAGTAGAATTCTCATTAGTAATAATTGATGATCGTTCTTCCATTTTTTTAGCTCCCATCAAAACCACCCCCACCTCTCAAGTAGCAGGATCCACCATAATATCCCTGATCTCTACCTCCACCACCACCACAGCTATAATATCTATTGCTCCTCCCACCTTCATAACCACCATTTCTTCGACCACCACCTCTATATCCACCAGCACCTCAAGATACCCCACCACCACTATGATAACCGTCCCCTCTACCTTCGCCTCCACCACCATATTTAGACTGAGTCTAGTTGACGGTGATGTTCCTACCGTCAAGGTTCTGCCCATTCTTAAAGTTTAAGGTTTAGGGTTTGGGTTTAGGGTTTAGTGTTGTCGATTTAAGGATGTAGGTTTAGGGTTGTAAGTTTAGTGATTAGGGCTTAAGGTTAGTTTTAGGGTTAACGGGTTTTTTCTTAAATTAAGTAAACTAGTAGGTTTTGGTTTATTTAGTTTATTTTTATTTATTTGAGTTTAATTTATTTTTTTATTTAGGTTTATTTTTTATTTTTATTTCGTTTAGTTTACGTATTTTATGTTTATTTATTTTAGTTTTGGTTTTTTATTTTAGTTTATTTTTTAGGTTTAGGTTTATTTTTTAGTTGAGTTTTATTTTTATTTTATTTTACAGGTTTACTTTTATTTTTTATTTTTTGGTTTAGGTTTAGGTTTTTATTTTATTTTTTTAGGATTAGGTTTTAAGTTTTTATTTATGTTTATTTTTAGGTTTTATTTTTTTAGTTTATGTTTAGGTTTATCTTTAGTTTATTTTATTTTATTTAGTTTAGGTTTAGGTTTAGGTTTTATGTTTAGGGTTTATTTATTTTGCTTTATTTTATTTTAGTTTAGGTTTAGGTTTATTTTAGTTTATTTATCTTATTTTTATTTTAGGTTTAGGCATTTTTTAGTTTAGGGTTTAAGTTTTATTTTTTATTTATTTTTTATTTTTATTTTTAGGTTTATTTTTTAGGTTTAGGTTTTTATTAAGTTTTTATTTTATTTTATTTTAGGTTTACTTTATTTTTATTTTAGGTTTAGTTTTTATTTTATTTAAGTTATTTATTTTTTAGTTTAGTTTAGGTTTTTATTTATTTTATTTTAGTTGAGTTTTTATTTTTTATTTTATTTTCCTTTTGGGTTTAGGTTTAGGTTTAGGTTTAAGTTTTAGTTTATGTTTTATTTTTTTGATTTTTTTATTTTATGTTAGTAAAGGTTTTTTTATTTATTTTATTTTTAGGTTTTATTTTGTTTAGGTTTAGGTTTTTAGCTTTTTAGTGTTTAGTGTTTAGGGTTAGTTTAGGGTTTAAGGTTTGGGGTTTAAGGTTTAGGGTTTATGTTTTTAGTTTAGGGTTTAAGTTTTAGTTTAAGCTTAGGGTTTAGGGTTTAGGGTTTAGGGTTTAGGGTTTAAGGTTTTTTTTAGTAGAGAACAAATTCTTATTCAACATTTCTTCTTTTTGATTTCGTGAACCAAGTATCATCCCAAGTTTTATAAGACATAAGCAACGACATTGATAAAAATTGAGCACCCATAGAGCAAATCAAAAACCCTACATAAGTAGAACCGTCTGTACTGTAAAGACACAGTTTAATAAGAAGTAGATTGGATCGATCATTCTTTAGTTTCCTTAGTTCCCATCAGAACCACCCCCACCTCTCGAGTAGCAGGATTTGCCATTATATCCCCGATCTCTCCCTCTGCCACCACCACATCTATAACCTCCATCGCTCCTCCAATTTTTATAACCACCACTACTTTAACCACCACGTCCATATCCACTAGCACCTCTAGATCCCCAACCACCACTACGATAATAGCCACCTCCACCTTTGCCTCCATCGCCAGATCTAGATTGCGCTTAGTTGACAGTGATGTTCCTGTCGTTATGGTTTTGCCCATTCTTTGGGTTTAGGGTTTAGGGTTTATGGTTTTTTTTAATAGAAGAAAAATTCAAATTAAACATTTTTGCTTTTTTATTTAATCAACCAAGTAGCGCCCCAACTTTTCTAAGACACAAGCAATGACATAGATAAAAATTAAGCACCCATAGAGCTAATAAAAAACCCTAGATTAGTAGAACCGTCTTTATTATAAAGATAGTTCCATAAGCAACATATTAGATTGGTCGTTCTTCAGTTTCTCTAGTTCCCATTAGAACTACCCCTGCCTCTTGAGTAGCGAGATCCACCATCATATCCCTGATCTCTTCCTCTGCCACCACCATGGTTTAAAGTTTAGGGTTTAGGGTTTTGTGTTTAGGGTTTAGGGTTTAGGATTTTAGGGTTTTGAGATTAAGGGTTGTAGATTTAGGGTTGTAGGCATAAGGTTATAGGTTTTAGGGTTAGTTTTAGGGTTTACGATTTAGGATTTAGGATTTAGGGTTAAGGGTTTTTTTTTAAGTTATGTAAACTGGTAGGTTTAAGTTTATTTAATTTGTTTAGTTTATTTTATTTTATTATTTTTATTTAGGTTTATTTTTTATTTTTATTTAATTTAGTTTATTTATTTTATGTTTACTTATTTTAGTTTAGGTCTTTTATTTTAGTTTATTATTTAGGTTTAGGTTTATTTTTTTTTAGTTGAGTTTTATATTTTATTTTATTTTTTAAGTTTAGGTTTTATTTTTAATTTTTTGGCTTAGGTTTAGATTTTTAATTTCTTTTTAGGTTTAGGTTTTAGGCTTTTATTTTTAGGATTATTTTTATGTTTTATTTTTTAGTTTAGGGTTAGGTTTAATTTTAGTTTATTTCATTTTATTGATTTTAAGTTTAGGTTTAGGATTTATCTATTTTAGTTTAGTTTATTTTAGTTTAGGTTTAGGTTTATTTTAGTTTAGGTTTAGGTTTATTTTAGTTTGTTTATTTTATTTTTATTTTAGGTTTAGGATTTTTTAAGTTTAAGGTTTAGGTTTTATTTATTTATTTATCTGTTTTATTTTTTAGTTTATTTTTTAGGTTTAGGTTTCTATTTAGTTTTATTTTATTTTTTTATTTTAGGTTTAGTTTTTATTTTATTTAGGTTTTTTATTTTTTAAGTTTAGTTTAGGTTTTTATTTATTTTATTTTAGTTTAGTTTTTATTTTTTATTTTATTTTCTTTTTTAGGTTTAGAATTAGGTTTAGGTTTATGTTTTAGTTTATGTTTTTATTTTATTTTATTTACGTTTATATTTTTTATTTATTTTATTTTTAAGTTTTATTTAGTTTTGGTTTAGGCTTTTAACTTTTTAGGGTTTAGGGTTTAGGGTTTAGTGTTTGGGGTTTAGGATTTAGGGTTTAGGTTTTAGGTTTAGGGTTTAAGTTTTAGTTTAGGGTTAAGGGTTTAAGGTTTATTTTTTTTTAAATTTAAGTTTTTATTTGTTCTTATTTTATTTTATTTTAGGTTTATTTTATTCTTATTTTACAATTAGTTTTGATTATATTTAGGTTTTTTATTCTTAGGTTTAGGTTTCTATTTATTTTATTTTCTTTCCTTTTTATTTTATTTTATTTTTTTTATTTTTAAGTATAAGTTTTAGTTTAGGTTTTTATTTTATTTTATTTTGGTTTAGGTTTATTTATTTATTTTCTTATTTGGTTTTATTTATTTTAGGTTTTTAGGGTTTACGATTTAGGGTTTAAGGTTTTAGGGTTTAGGGTTTTAGTGTTTAGTGTTTAGGGTTTAGGGTTTAGTGTTTAGCCTATAAAGTTTAGGGTTTAGTGCTTAGGGTTTAGGGTTTAAGGTTAGCTCAAGGCTTAGGGTTTGTTTAGGGTTTAGGGTTTAGGCTTTAGGCTTTAGGGTTTAGGGTTTTTAGGGTTTAGGGTTTTGGGGTTTTGGGTTAGTTTAGGGTTTAGGATTTTGGGTTTTAGGGTTTATGGTTTAGGGTTTAAGGTTTAGGGTTTAAGGTTTAGGGTTAAGGTTAGGGTTTAGGGTCTAGGGTTTAGGGTTGTAGGTTTAGGGTTTATGGTTTAGGGTTTTTTTTAAACTAAGTAAAGTGGTAGGTTTAGGTTTATTTAGGTTATTTAGTTTATTTTTTTTTATTTTAGTTTATTTTATTTTAAATTTTTATTTAGGTCTATTTTTTATTTTTATTTAGTTTTATTTATTTATTTTAGGTTTATTTATTTTAGTTTAGTCTTTTTATTTTAGTTTATTTTTTTAGATTTAGGTTTAGGTTTATGCTTATTTTTTAGGTTTAGGCTCTATTTTTTATTTTATGTTTTAGTTTTGGTTGATATTTTAATTTTTTAGGTTTAGGTTTATTTTTAAGTTTTATTTTTTAGTTTAGGTTTAGGCTTATTTTTAGTTTCTTTTATTTTATTTAGTTTAGGGTTTAGGTTTAGTTTATTTTAGGTTTAGGTTTAGGTTTTATTTATTTTAGTTTAGGTTTAGGTTTATTTTATTTTATTTATTTTAAGTTTAAGATTTTTTTTAGCTTAGGGTTTAGGATTTATTTTTTATTTATTTTGAGGTTTACTTTTAGGTTTAGGTTATTATTTTATTTTAGGTTTATTTTATTTTTATTTTAGGTATATTTTTTTTTTATTTTGGTTTTTTATTTTTAGGTTTATTTTATTTTCAAGTTTAGTTTAGGTTATTATTTATTATATTATATTTTAGTTTATATTTTTTATTTTATTTTATTTTTACGTTTAAATTTAGGTTTGGGTTTAGGTTTTAGTTTAGGTTTTTATTTGATTTTATTTTTTTATTTTATTTAGGTTTAGGTTTATTTATTTATGTTATCTCTAGGTTTTATTTAGTTTAAGTTGAGGTTTTTAGCCTTTTAGGGTTTAGGGTTTAGGGTTTAAGAGTTAGGATTTAGGGTTTAGGGTTTAGGGTTTACAGTTTCAAGGTGTAGGGTTCAGGGTTCAGGGTTTTCTGGTTTAAGGTTTAGGGTTTAGGGTTTAAGGTTGTAGGTTTAGAATTAAGGTTTTTTTATATTTTATTTATTTAGGGTTTAGGGTTTAGGGTTTAGATTTTTTTAAAAAAGAAATTAAGTAAACGTATAAGTTTAGGCTTATTTAGTTTATTTTTTATTTATTTTAGTTAATTTTATTTTTTATTTTCATTTAAATTTATTTTTTATTCTTATTTTGTATAATTTATCTATTCTAGGTTTATTTATTTGAGTTTATGTTTTTTATTTTAGCTTTTTTTGTTTAGGTTTAGGTTTGTGTTTATTTTTTAGTTTAGTTTTATTTTTATTTTATTTTTTAGGTTTAAGTTTTATTTTTTTATTTTTACGTTGAGGTTTAGGTTTTTATTTTATTTTTTTCTGTTTAGGATTTAGGTTTTTATTTTAGGCTTATATTTTGGTTTTATATTTTAGTATAGGTTTGGTTTTATTTTTTAGGTTATTTTATTTTATTTAGTTTAGGGTTTAGGTTTAGTTTATTTTAGGTTTTAATTTAGGTTTTACTTATTTTAGTTTAGGTTTAGATTTATTTTATTTTGTTTATTTTAGGTTTAAGTTTTTTCTAGGTTTTATTTTTAGGTTTATTTCTTTAGGTTTAGGTTTTTATTTATTTTTTATTTTATTTTATATTAGGTTTATTTTATTTTTATCTTACATTTAGTTTTTATTTTATTTAAGTTTTTAATTTTTAGGTTTATTTTATTTTTTAGTTTAGTTTAGGTTTTTATTTATTTTATTTTATTTTAGGTTTTATTTTATTTTATTTTATTTTTTAGGTTTAGGTTTAGGTTAGGTTTTAGTTTAGGTTTTTATTTTTTTATGATTTTTATTTTGTTTAGGTTTAGGTATTTTTATTTATTTTATTTTTAATTTTTATTTAGTTCAGGTTTAGGGCCAAAGGGCACCAAAAAAAAACCCAAGAAATAGGAAGCTAGAAGGGGGAAAATTAGCCAAGAAGCCAATACTCCAACTAGCAAGAGAACACACAGCAAAAGCTCAACCAACAAAGAAAAAACCAGTTAAAAGCAAAAACCTCCGAAGTATTGGAGAGATTATTTCCAAGAAGCTTTGGAATGAGTAACCCTCAACAAGTGAGGAGGGGCATAAATGTGAACATTATTTTCTTCTTCTAGTAAATAATTTTATAACCATGCCCTTTCTCTAAAAAATATCCATCCAAAAATGAATTAGTATTGTTATAAAAGTCATGGGATCAACAGAAGCTATCAATTTCAGACAAGAGCATTCAGAATCATCCACAGCATTAGAATAAGGAAAATCAAAAATAGTATACATTTTAGAATCAGAAGTGAAAGAAGGAACAAAAATAGCTTTATTAAGAAAACAATTATCTAAATTTTTACCATCCAACAAAATCTGAAGAGTGTCCTCCCTATCTTCATTCACAAAAGAAGCAAGAAAAGCAGAATCTAAATTTTCAATTCAATCTTCATGTAAAGGATTAAAATAAGATTCAAATCCCTTAAAACATATAATATATTACCAAAATTCTGAATAAAATTACCATCCATAGAAAAAATAACATTTTGAACCAAAATAGAACTATTCACAATGAGAGAATTGTCACAGGAATCTAAATCTTATTTTGAAAAGAAGGATCACCAATATTAACAAAAAATCTAATGCCCTAGCGGGATCCATTGGCACATGGGATTTACGCCATCAATTTGAAGAAGCTGATGCCATGAGTTATAGCATCGTGACAAGAACATGTCATGATCGGCCCAAAGCTGACAATCTATAGGGAAACCAAGAGAGAAAGCACACAAAAACTCACCAAGAATGCAAGGGATCCCGAAATCGCTCAATAAGAGAGTTTAGTTTAGTTTTAGGGTTTAGATTTTAGGTTTAGTTTTTATTAATTATTATTAGATTTTATTTGTTTTAGGTTATTACTAGTTTATTATTAGTATTATGTTTAGTTTAGTTAGCTTAGTTTTAGTTAGGTTATTAGTTTAGATTTATTAGTTTTAATTTTAGTTATTATTATTTTAGGTTAGTTTGGGGAGTTTAGGTTTAGTTTATTAGTTTATTTGGTTAGTTTATTTAGTTAGTTTGTTTATTGGGGTTTAGATTATTTTAATTTATTTATTAGTTATTATTAGTTAGTTTAGTTATGATTAGTAAGTTATTTATTTATTTAGTTTACTTAGTTATTATTATTAGTTTATGGTTTTATTATTATTTAGGTTTTAATTAGTTTTAGTTAATGGTTTAGTTTTATTTCTTTAGTTTAGTTAGTTTATTTATTAGTTTATTAGTTTAGTTTATTAGTTTTATTAGTTTTGTTATGGGTTTAGGTTTATTAATTTATTATTATTAGTTTTTTAGATTAGTTTATGGTTTAGTTTTTTATTAGGTATTATTAGTTATTTATTATTTATTATTATTATTATTTATTTAGTTAGTTGGTTTATTATTAATTTTATTTTAGATTAGTTTTTTTAGTTTATTATATTATTAGTTTATGTTTATTATTATTAGTTTTATTATTATTAATTAGATTATTTGTTTAGATAGGGTTAAGGGTTTAGTTATTTAGTAATTTATTAGTTAGCTTATTATTAGTTTTTTTATTATTAGTTTATTAATTTAGTTAGTTAGTTATTAGTTATTATTATTATTATTACTTGTTGTTCTTAGTTTAGTCATTGTTAATTAGTTTTATTATTATTATTAGTTTATTTATTAGGTTTATTAGTTTAGTTATTTAGTTTAATTATTTAGTTAGTTTTATTTTACGTAGTTATCAGTTTATTAGTTTCTAATTAGTTAGTTATTATTAATTTTTTTACTTAGGTGTTTTTTATTATTTATTATTAAGTATTTATTAGGTTTAGTTTATTTTTATGCTTATTTATTAGTTAGTTTTATTATTTATTAGTTTAGGTTTAGTTTAGTTTTATTCAGTTATTTAGTTATTTATTATTATTATTAGTTTAGTTTATTAGTTTTAATGTTTATTATTTATTAGAGTTCAGGTTTATTTATTAATTAGTTTAGTTTTGTTAGTTAGTATTTTTAGTTAGTTAGTTTATTAGTTTATTAATTTTATTAGTTAGTTTTATTTAGTGTAGTTAGTTATTATTATTTATGGTTTTATTATTATTTAGGTTTTAGTGGATTAGTTTTATTTTTTTTTTTTTTTTTATTTTATTTATTAGTTTTTAGTTTCTTTTATTTATTAGTTTTATTAGTGTAATGGGTTTTTTTTATTATTATTATTATTAATTTTTTAGTTTAGTTTATGGTTTAGTATTTTATTAGTTATTATTAATTATTTATTATTTATTATTATTCTTATTAGTTTAGTTAGTTAGTTTATTATTAGTTTTATTTTAGATTAATTTTTTCTTAGTTTATTATTATTATTAGTTTTTGTTTATTATTTTAAATTTTATTATTATTATTTAGTTTATTTAATTAATTAGGGTTTACAGTTTAGTTATTTAGTTATTTATTAGTTAGTTAATTATTAGTTTTATTGTTATTAGTTTATTAGTTTAGTTAGTTAGTTAGTTATTAATTACTATTACTATTATTATTATTAGTATTATTATTATTCTTATTATTATTCGTTTTTATTAGTTTAATTATTATTAGTTAGTTTTATTATTTTTATTATTATTATTAGTTTATTTATTAGGTTTATTAGCTTAGATATTTAGTTTAGTTATTTAATTAGTTCTATTTTATTTAGTTATTAGTTTATTAGTTTATTATTAGTTAGTTACTATTAATTTTTTTAGTTAGGTGTTTTATTATTAGTTTCTTATTAGTTATTAGTTAGTTTATAAGGTTTAGTAATTACTATGTTTATTTATTAGTTAGTTTTATTATTATTACTAGTTTATTTATTAGGTTTATTAGTTTAGTTATTTAGTTTAGTTATTTAGTTTGTTTTGTTTTATTTAGTTATTAGTTTATTATTAGTT
Organism: Cymbidium sinense; assembly: GCA_021442155.1. Classification (NCBI taxonomy): domain Eukaryota; kingdom Viridiplantae; phylum Streptophyta; class Magnoliopsida; order Asparagales; family Orchidaceae; genus Cymbidium; species Cymbidium sinense. The sequence continues at coordinate 73,256,879 of CM038216.1, forward strand.
AGTTACTATTAATTTTTTTAGTTTGGTGTTTTATTATTAGTTTCTTATGAGTTATTAGTTAGTTTATAAGGTTTAGTTATTATTATGTTTATTTATTAGTTACTTTTTATGGTTTATTAATTTAGGTTTAGGGTTTAGTTTGAGTTAGTTATTTAGTTATTTATTATTACTTATTATTATTAGTTTATTAGTTTAGTTTTAATATTTATTATTTATTAGAGTTTAGGTTAATTTATTAATTAGTTTAGTTTCATTAGTTAGCTTTTTTAGTTAGTTTATTAGTTTGTTAGTTTTTTAGTTATTAGTTTTATGTTATTAGTTATTTATTATTACTTTTATTGAGTTTATTATTAGTTTTAATTTTTTTTTATTAGTTATTATTAGGTTTTTAGTTTATTAGTTTTATTAGTTTATTATTTATAAGTTTATTAGGTTTGATTAGTTAGTTATTACTTAGTTTTAGTTTAATTTTATTATTTATTTATTAGTTTTTTTAGTTATGGTTTAGTTATTATTAATTAGTTTTATTATATTATTATATTTTTATTAGTTTAGTTTATTTAGTTTTATTATTATTATTTTATTTATTAGTTTGTGGGGTTTAGGTTTAGTTTATATAGTTTTTTTATTATTATTAGTTTATAATTATTATTAGTTTTAGTTTAGTTAGTTTAATTATTAGTTATTTATTTAGTTTAATTATTATTAGTTTATTATTATTAGTTAGTTATTATGGTTTTATTTATTATTATTATTTATTAATTTAGTAAGTTTAGTTTTAGTTAGTTTAGTTTTAGTTATTTATTATTTAGTTTATTATTAATCTTAATTTAGTTTAGTTAACTTTTTTATTAGGTTTTATTATTATATATTTTAGTTATTATTTTTAGTTTAGTTTATTTTATTATTATTAGTTATTAGTATTAGTTTATTTATTTTATTAGTTTATTATTATTAGTTAGTATATTAGGTTTGTTTGTTATTGTTAGGATTAGTTTATTTATTTTATTTATTATTAGTTAGTTAGTTTTATTATTAGTTTAGTTATTTAGTTTATTTAGTTTAATTATTTAGTTATTAGTTTAGATTTATTATTTTAGTTTTAGTTTATTAGTTTATTATTTATGTTATTATTTTTGGTATTTATATTATTTTTAGTTTAATTATTAGTTTAGTATTAGTATATTATTAGTTATTTATTAGTTATTTAGTTAGTCATTTTAGTTTATTAGTTATTTTAGTTTAGTTAGTTAGTTATTATTAGTAGTTTTAGGTTTATTTATTAATTAGTTATTTATTAGGAGTTATGTTAGGGTTTTATTAATTATTATGTAGTTATTTGAGTTTAGTGGATAGGTAGGTTAAGGCTCAGGGTCAGTGGTTTAGGGTTTAGGGTTTAGTTTAGGGTCAGTGTTTTAGTTAGTTGTGTTTTAGGGTAGTTTAGGGTTAGGTTTAGTTAGTTTTAAAATAATCAACAAAACCGATGTTTAAGTTTATCATTATTTATTTATTTTAATTTATTTTTAGTTTATTTTATTAATTATTTATTTAGGTTTTTTATTTAGTTTGGTTTTTATATTAGGTTTTATTTTAGGTTTATTTTTTTTAGTTTAGGTTTATTTTTTAGTTGAATTTTTTTTATTTTATTTTTTAGGTTTAGGTTCAATTTTTATTTTTAGGATTAGGTTTAAATTTTCATTTTATTGTTTTATGTTTTGGTTTTAGGTTTATTTTTAGGTTTTATTTTTTAGTTTAGATTTAGGTTTATTTTTAGTTTATTTTATTTTATTTTGTTTAGGTTTAGTTTATTTTAGGCTTAGGTTCAAGTTTTATTTATTTTAGTTTAGTTTATTTTAGTTTAGATTTAGGTTTATTTTTTTTGTTTATTTTTATTTTTATATTAGGTTTAGATTTTTTTTAGTTTTTATTATAGTTTATTTTAGCTTTATTTTATGTTTAATTTTTATGTTATTTAGTTGTTTATTCATAGGTTTATTTTATTTTTTTAGTTTAGTTTATATCTTTATTTAATTTAATTTAGTTTATTTTATTTTTTAATTTATTTGATTTTTAGGTTTAAGTTTAGGTTTTAGTTTAAGTTTTTATTTTATTTTATTTAGCCCTAGGTTTTGTTAATTATTTTATTTTTACATTTTATTTAGTTTAGGTTTAGCTTTTTAGGTTTTTAGGGCTTAGAGTTTATGGTTGAGGGTTTAGTGTTTAGGATTTAGGGTTTTAGGGTTTAAGGTTTTCAAGTTTAGGGTTTGGGTTTAGGGTTTTATTTATTTTATTTTAGTCTAGTTTAGGCTTTTATTTATTTTATTTTATTTTAATTTAACTTTTTATTTTATTTTATTTTATTTTATTTTTAGGTTTAGATTTAAGTTTAGGTTTAGGTTTTAGTTTAGGTTTTTTTTTTATTTTATTATTTTATTTTATTTAGGTTTAATTTTTTTTATTTTATTTAATTTTAGGTTTTATTTAGTTTAGGTTTGGGTTTTTAGGTGTTTAGGGTTTAAGGTTTAGGGTTTAGGGTTTAGGGTTTAGTGTTTAGCATTTTTAAGATTTATGATTTACAGTTTAGATTTTAGGTTTAGGGTTTAGGGGTTTTATTTTTAATTTTTAATATAGAACAAATATAGATTTAACATTTCTTCTTTTTGATTTCATCAACCAAGTAACACCCCAAGTTTTCTAAGACACAAGTGACGCGATAGATAAAAAGTAAGCACACATAGAGCAAATCAAAAACCTTAGATAACTAAACGCATTATAAAGACACGCCCATAAGCCAGATCGGATCAATCGCTCTTTTTAGTTTCTCTAGTTCCGATCAAAAGCACCCCGGCCTCTTGAGTAGCGAGATCCACCATCATATCCCGGTTCTCTCCTTCCACCACTACCACGGCTATAACCTCCATCGCTTCTCACGCTTCTATAATCACCACCTCCATGTCATTCAGCACCTCCAGTTCCCCCACCACCACTACGATAATCGCCGCCTCCTCCTTCGCCTCTACCGCCAGATCTAGACTGAGCCTGGTTGAAGGTGATGTTCCTTTTGTCAAGGTTCTTCCCATTCTTAGGGTTTCAGTTTAGGTTTAAGTTTATTTAGTTTTAGTGTTTAGGTTTAGTTTTTATTTTATTTAGTTAATTTAGGTTTAGGTTTTGGGTTTGGGGTTTATCATTTGGGGTTTAGGGTTTAGGGTTTGGGTTTTGGGTTTTGGGTTTAGGGTTTAACGGTTAGGGTTTTAGGGTTTATGCACTTAGGGTTTAGGGTTTAGGTTTAGGGTTTAGGGTTTAGGGTTTGGGGTTGTAGGTTTAGGGTTGTAAATTTAGGGTTTAGGGTTTAGGGTTCAAGATTTAGAGTTTAGGTTTTTTGTTTAATTCAACCCGACAGTTTAGGTTTATGTAGTATATATTTTTTTATTTCTTTAGTTTACTTTTATTTTTTATTTCTATTGAAGTTTATTTTATTTTATTTATTTTAGTTTATTTATTTTAGTTTATGTTTTAGGTTTAAGTTTAATTTTAAATTTTTTTTTAGTTGAGTTTTATTTTTATTTTCTTTAGGTTTAAGTTTATATTTTTATTTTTAGGTTTAGGTTTGGGTTTTTATTTTATTTTCTTAGGTTTCAGTTTTAGGCTTTTATTTTAAGTTTATTTTTAAGTTTTATTTTTTCATTTAGGTATAAGTTTATTTTTCATTTATTTTATTTTATTTAGTTTAAGGTTATTTTAGGTTTAGGTTTAGGTTTATTTTATTATTATTTTAGGTTTAGGTTTTTTTTATTTTAGTTTAGGGTTTAGGTTTTACTTTTAGGTTTATTTCTTTTTTGTTTAGGTTTTTATTTAATTTTTATTTGATTTTATTTTAATTTTATTTTATTTTTATTTTAACTTTATTTTTTTATTTTATTTTGGTATTTACTTTTTAGTTTAGTTTAAGTTATTTTTTATTTTATTTTAATTTAGTTTTTATTTTTTATTTTATTTATTTTTAGGTTTAGGTTTAGGTTAGGTTTAAGTTTAAGTTTTATTTAATGTTTTTAATTTATTTTATTTTTTTATTTTATTTTAGTTTAGTTTTTTAGGGTTTAGGGTTTAGGGTTTAGGGGGTTTAGGGTTTAGGGTTTAGGGTTTAGGTTTTTTAGGGTTTATGGTTTAGGGTTTAGGGTTAAGGTTTTTAGTTTAGGGTTCTAGTTTTAGTTTAGTGTTTAAGGTTTTAGGCATTTTTTAATATAGAACAAATTGAGATTCAACATTTTTTCTTTTCGATTTCATCAACCAAGTAACACACCATGTTTTCTAAGACACAAGTTACGACATAAATAAAAAATGAGCACGCATAGAGCAAATCAAAAACCCTAGATAACTTGAACCGTATCTACTGTAAAGACATAGTTCCATAAGCAGATCAAATTGATCGTTCTTCAGTTTCTTCAGTTCCCATGAGAACCACCCTAGCCTCTCGTAGGCTTAAGGTTCTGGTTTTAGTTTAGTGTTAAGGGTTTTTGGTTTTTTTAATAGAGAACAAATTTGGATTCAACATTTTTTCTTTTCGATTTCATCAACCAAGTAACACACCAAGTTTCCTAAGATACAAGTGAGGACATAGATAAAAAAAGACAATGCATAGACCAAATCAAAAGCCCTAGATAACTAGAACCGTCTCTACTGTAAAGACATAGTTCCATAAGGAGATCGGATTGGCTGTTCTTCAATTTCTACAGTTCCCATGAAAACCACCTTGGCCTCTTGAGTAGTGGGATCCACCATCATATCCCCTATCTCTCCCGCCACCACCACCATGGCTATAACCTCCATCCCTCCTCCGTCACTTCTCCTGCCTCTATAACCACATTTGCTCTGACCACCACCTCCATATCCACCAGCCCCTTTAGATCCCCCACCACCACTGTGATAACTGCCGCCTTCTCCTTCACCTTCACCGCCAGATCTTGACTGAGCCTGATTGACGGTGATATTCTCGCCATCAAGGTTCTGCCCACTCTTAAGGTTTATGTTTTGGTTTAGGTTTGTTAGGTTTTAGGGTTTAGGTTTATTTTTTAATTTATTTAGTTAATTTAGGTTTAGGTTTAGGGATTGGGTTTAAGGTTTAGGTTTGTGAAGCTTTTGGGTTTACGATTTAGGCTTTAAGGTTTAGGGTTTAGGGTTTAGGGTCTTAGGGTATAGGGTTTAGGGTTTAGGGTTTAGTGGTTTAAGGTTTAGGGTTTCTTAGGGTGTAGGGTTTAGGATTTATGGTTTAGGGTTGTACATTTAGGCTTTAGGTTTTAGGGTTTAGGGTTTAGGTTTTAAGGTTTTAGGGTTTTGGGTTTAGGGTTTGGAGTTTAGGATTTAGGGTTCAGGTTTTTGTTTAGGGTTTAGGGTTTTTTGGTTTTTTTAATAGGGAATAAATTCAGATTCAACATTTCTTCTTTTCAATTTCATCAACCAAGTAACCCACCAAGTTTTCTAAGACACAAGGGACAACATAGATAAAAAATGAACACTCATAGAGCAAATCAAAAACACTAGATTACTAGAACCGTCTCTACTATAATGACACAGTTCCATAAGCAGTAGATCGAATCAGTCATTCTTCAGTTTCTCCAGTTCCCATCAGAGCCACCCCAACCTCTCGAGTAGCGGGATCCACCATCGTATCTCTGATCTCTCCCTCTGCCACCACATTGGTTGTAAACTCCATCGCTCCTCCCTCCTCCATAACCACCAATGCTCCGACCACCACCTCAATATCCACCTACACCTCCAGATCCTCCACCACTATAGCAATAATCGTTGTCTCCCCCTTCGCCTCCACCACTAGATCTAGACTTAACCTGGTTGACGGTGTTGTTCCTGCCATCTACGTTCTGCCCATTCTTTGGGTTTAGGTTATTTTTAGGGAAAATTATAATTTTATTACCATAAAAATAAAGGATATAATGTCCTTAAAAGGGGTAATGCTCAAATTTCTACTGCTCACAGAGCTATAAGAAACCTAAAGAGCTAAACCCCCATCTAAGTACAATTGAAAAAAGAAAATAAAAGAGCAAAAAAGAATAGCATAAAAGAAAATGAGAAAAGATACAGTAAGAACTAATAAAACTTAAGAAAATATTAAAAGGACTAGTTAGCAGCAACTCATGATCCCATTGAGAAGGCAAGATAAGCAAGCTCCATATCAATAGTACTTGAGTTGGCTGAGTAAAGATCTTTCCATCTTTGAAGTTCCAAACTTCAAAAGAAATCTGCAAAACACTACAAAGGCAATGGTCATAGCTCAATGACAAATGATAAAGTAAACAATTTAGAAAGAGCTAAGAAAGAGAAAGCTCGGGCTCAATTTAGATCATCTCAAGGGGAAACAATACATATGAGCATCCAAACTTCATGAGAAGGGTTACAATCATATGCATGCTACCAACTAGAGAGAAGATATGGGTAAACATCAAGGCCGTCATATCCAACATACCTGATCTAAGCAACCATCCAAGGAAAAATAGTTCATAGTGATGTAGTTCCTGCACCAAAAAAATAAAGAAAAATAGCCAACTAGCAGCCAACCAGCAGCCAACCCACAAACCAAAACCCACAACAGACCAAACATATAAAGCAGCATCCCATAAATTACAGCAAGGCCAGTGGCCTAGAAAAGCCCCAACTATCTCTAAAGCACTAGCAATCAAAATCTAATGGCAAAACCTCCACCCAAATAACAAAATAGTAGAAGATAAGCAGAACCAGAGAGAGGAAATCTAAAACATAGAGAGACCAAGAGGGCATCCAAAAATTACCATCAAAACCACCACCAAGGCATCCAAAAAAAAAGCAAATCCACCATCACCAACCAAGAGGCAAATATCAAGAAACAAGGAGTGCCAACTAAACCAAAGGGGGTCAATACCAACAGCCAACATAAAGCCCAAAACACAAAGCCATGGCACAAGCATCCAAGGCAACACAACAGCCATAAAAAACCCCTCAAGTAGCTAAACCCCAACAATAAGTCCTAAAATAGGAACAAAAAAATCACAAGAGTTCATATCCTCCACCAACAAAATAGCCAATAAAACCACCCAGGACAGTAGCTAACAGGATGAGCAACGGGAGAAGTCAAAGCTGCAGGAAAATTGACACCCAAACTGGGAAGCAAAAATAATGGACAAAATAGCTGCACCCAAGAGAGGATAACCAACCCAGGAGCAAACCAGAAACCCAACTAAAAGTACCCAACCAAAAGCACCAAAACCAACCATCAAACACAGCCAACACTTCCACCCAGCCAACCAACCCTGCCAGCCAAAATAGCCAACCAACCTAGTCAGCCAACAAAACCAACCAGCATATAGAGCTAATATAGTGACCAAAAAGAAGGAAAAGAACAATAATAGACAAAGCCACAACCCACTTGGAGATCTCCAAAATAACCAAGAAAAAAATGGTAGTCACCTAGCTAATTTAAAAAATGCTAAGAAGGACCACCCAACCACAAGCAACAAAACTATAAGAAAAGAAACAAGGCCAGAGGAGAACAAAACCCCTTCTAAATTCCAAAGAGCAGATAGTCACTACAAATGGGAAAATGGGGAGACAATAACCACATAATAACTAACTCCAATTCACAAGGCAGATGGAATCAACTAGCAGAAACCTCTAAGCCAAACCAGGAAAGGAGAATACCAACCACTAAAAAACTCAAAAAAATGCGAAGCCAGAAGAGGCCAACAATAGCCATGAAAAATTAACCACCCAAAAAAGCCACACAGATGAAAGGAACAAATAGCAGCAACCAGCAGAACTAACCATAGCATCTGCAAATCCAATTCAAAAAATGCCACAACCATCCAAAACCAGAGGCAAACCCAACATTCATTGGTAGAAGGGGTAGGCCAAAATCGGGCACAAGCACAACCCAAAATGAGACACAAGGAATAATCCACAGAAAGAAAATCACCAAGCTCAGAGGATAGGGAAACTAATTAAATCCAGCACCACTACGACCCAAAAAAAAAGGTCAAGCATAGAATAGGGTAAAGAGGAAGGGGGTTTAAGTATAGAAATAAACTCAACAAAAATCACTTCCTAGTAAGGGTAATACAAAAAAACAACAAAAAAATAGACTGAATAAAACCACCATAGAAAAAGATCAACAAAAGAGCATAAAGTTAAAATCTGATTTAAGGCAGTTCAGTGTTATCCAGATTGACCAAACCACGCAGATGCTTAGGTAAGCTATGGTTATCAAATAAAGTGAGCTAATTTAATTCCCTTGCCAAATTAGTGAGGAAATCAGCACAAGCATTACCTTCACGAGGAATGTGGGAAATTTTGTAGCAAACTTGAGAAAGAAGCTTTCTAGTATGATTAAGAAGATAAAATTAGTCAGCATTTCCCATATTATTATTATTGAGCATATCAAGTAAAAGAAGAACATTAACTTCAATCCAAATATTTAAGAGGCCTTTACTTAAACAAATATCAATAGCTTTGTTAATAGTCATGAGTTCACAAATAACATAAGCTTTGGGGTACAAAAACACAAATGTGATGCCTTTAGAATCCTAAGAATTCCACATCCATATTTGTTTGGGAAATAGAACCATCAGTATTGATCTTAATGGAATTTTCTTTAGGCTTAATCCAATGTATAACCCTAATACTCTTGTAGGAAGGATCATCATGCAAAGTGATACCAAAATTTTTAGCCACAAATGTATAACCTCTAAAGTGAAAATTGCTAATTAAATTTGCATTGAACAAAGCAAGAATTTTTTTCTTTAGTTCTAGCAACGATCCTTTTATGGTTCATAGGGATGCCATGATATTTAGCATCATTGCTATCCATCCAAATGAACCAAATAAGGGTAATAGTAATAAAAACTTTGATATGACCTTTCACAGTTTTATGAAAACAAACTTCAAGTAGTTGATATAATGAAAGAGAGCTGTGAAAATAGTTTGTGTTAAATAAATCATCATACCATATCCAAAGTTTGGAAGAAGTAGCACCATTGGAAAAATCATGATTAACATTTTCAATATGAAAGCAACAATAGCACTCAGCAGGTAGGTAAATCCCTTTAAGCTAGAGCAAGAAATCAACTGGATGAAGTTATTCAAAATCGTCCAACCTAAAATAGAATAAGAAATGGGAATGATATTGTTCCAAAGTTTAGTGATAAAATTAGAGGTATTCTATTTATTTCTAATTAAATTCTAAACCTATTTAAGAATTAAATCACCATTGTAAGAGAGCTTGAAAAGGATTTGACCTAGTTTATTAGAAAAGATAGTGATGTTGCAAAACTTGTCAAAAATAGAAATCAGAATGTAGTTTTCAAGTTTGTTTTCATTCCAATTGTTATTAAGCCAGGTTGTAGGTTTACTGTTGTAGGTTTAGGGTTTAGGGTTAGATTTAGGGTTTAGGGTTTATAGTTTAAGGTTTACGATTCAGGGTTTAGAACTTTTTTTTTAAATTAAGTAAACCAGTGGGTTTAGTTTATTTAGTATATTTAGTTTATTACTTATTTATTTATGGTTTAAGGATTAGGTTTTAGGGTTTAGGGTTTATGGTTTAGGTTTTAGGGTTTAGAGTTTAGGGTTTAGGGTTTAGGGTTTAGGTTTTAGGTTTAGGGTTCAAGTTTTAGTTTAGGGTTTAGGGTTTTTGGTTTTTTTTTAATAAAGAACAAATTCAGATTCAACATTTGTTCTTGTAACACACAATGATTTCTAAGACACAAGCGACAACATAGATAAAAAATGAGCATGCATAGAGAAAATCAAAAACCCTAGATAACTAGAACTGTCTCTACTGTAAAGACATAGTTCCATAAGCAGCAGATCAGATCGACCATCTCTAGTTTCCATCAGAACCACCCCAACCTCTCAAGTAGTGGGATCCACCATCATATCCTAGTTCTCTCCCTCCGCCACCACCATGGCTATAAACTTCGTCACTCCTAATACTCCATAACCACCATTGTTCTGACCACCTCCTCCATGTCAATCAGCACCTCTAGATCCCCCACCACCACTGCGATAACCTCCGCATCTGCCTTCACCACCACCACCAAATCTTGACTCAGCCTGGTTGACAGTGATGTTTCTGCTGTCAAGGTTTTGCCCATTCTTAAGGTTTAGGTTTTTTTTAGGGAAAGTTAGAATTTTGTTACCATAAAAATAAGGGATACAATGTCCTTAAAAGGGGTAAAGCTCAAATTTCTATTGCTCACAGAGCTATAATAAACCTAAAGAGCTAAACCCCACCCATTTAAGTACAATGAAAAAATAAAATAAAAGAGCAAATGCAATAGCATAAAAGCAAATGAGAAAATACATAAAAAAGACTAATAAAACTTAAGAAAATAGTAAAAGGACTAGTAAGTAGTAGCTCATGATCCCTTTGAGAAGGGAAGATAAGCAATATCCACATCAACAGTACTTGAGTTGGTTGAGTAAAGATCATTCCATCTGTGAAGTTCCAACCTACAAAAGAAATCTGTCAAACACTATAAAGGCAATGGTCATAGTTTAAGGGAAAATGATAAAGTAAACAATTTAGAAAGTGCTGAGAAAGTGAAGGCTTAGGCTTAGTTAAGATCATCTTAAGGGGAAACAATATATATGAGTATCCAAACTTCATGAGAAGGTTTACAATCATATGCATGCTACCAACCAGAGAGAAGATATAGGGAAACATCAAGGCCATCATAGCCAGCATCCTTGATATAAGCAATCATCCAAGGCAAAATAATCCATTATGATCCAGTTCCTGCACCAAAAAGTAGAGAAAAATAGCCAGCTAGCAACTAGTCAGCAGCTAACCCAACAACCAAAACCCACAATAGAACAAACACATTAAGCCAACATCACAGAAGTTACAATAGGGTCAGTGGCTGAGAACAACCCATAACTATCTCTAGCAATCCAAATCCAAGGGCAAAACCTCCACCCAAATAGCAATAGTAGAAGAAAGCACCTAGAGAGAGGAAAGCCATAGAGAGACCAAGAAGGCATCCATAAATTACAATCAAAACCACCACCAAGGTAAGCAAAAAGAAAGCAAATCCACCATCACCAACTAAGATGCAAATATAAGGAAACAAGGAGAGCCAACTAAACTAATGGGAGTCATTACTAATAGCCAAAATAAAGCCCAAAACACCAAGCCATGGCACAAGCATCCAAGGCAAGACAATAGCCACAAAAAACCCCTCAAGCTGCCATCCCTCAATAATAAGTCCTAAAATAAGACCAAAAAAAACCACAAGAGCTCATATCCTCCACCAATAAACTAGCCACTAAAACCCCCTAGGGCAACATCCAATAGGATGAGCAGTAGGAAAACCAATGTGGAAGCAAAAATAAATGAAAAATAGCTGTACCTAAGAGAGGATAACCAACCCAAGAGCAGACCAGAAATCCAACCAAAGGAACTCAACCAAAAGCACCTAAACCAACCATCAAACACAACCAACACAACCACCCAGCCAACCAACCCAACCAACCAAAATAGCCAACCAACCCAGTCAGAAACTAAATTAACCAAAAAATAGAACTAATATAGAGCCCAAAATAAAGAAAAAGAATAACAATAGATAAAGCCACAACCCACCTAGAAATCTCCAAAATTAACAAGAAACAAAAATGGTAGTCACCCAGCCAAACTAGAAAAGGACAAGGAGGACCACCCAACCACAAGTAGCAAAACTATAAAGAAAGGAATAAGGCCAGAGGCAAACAAAACTATAAAGAAAGGAGTAAGGTTAGAGGCAAACAAAACCTCTTCCAAATCCCAAAGAGCAGACAGTCACTATAATGGATAAAATGGGGAGATAATAACCATAGAACAGCTAACTCCAATTTACAAGGCATATGGAACCAACCAGTAGAAACCTCCAAGCTAAACTAGGAAAGGAGAACAAGAACCACCAGAAAACCCAAAACTAAGCCAAGCCATAAGAGGCCAACAGCAGCTATAAAAAAAATAACCACCCAAAACTACCTCACAGATGAAAGAAATAAATAGTAGCAACTAGCAGAACCAACCATATCATCTGCAAATCCAATTCAAAAAAGGCCACAGCCAGCCATAACTAGAGGCAAAACCAACATTCATTGATAAGGAAGGCCAAAATGCATACAATACAGACATAAAGCATGAGCCACAAAAATAAAATCAACAAGCTTAGAGGATAGGGAAACCTATTAAAAATAGCACCACTATGACCAAAATAAAAGGTCAAGCAAGTATAGAATGGGGTAAAAAGGAAGAGGGTTTAAGTTTAGAAATAAACTCAGTAAAAACTACTTCATAGTGAGGGGAGAACAAAAAAAACAACAATAAATAATCTGAATAAAACCTCCATAGCAAAAGATCAACAATAGAGTAGAAGGTTAAAATCTGAGGTAAGGAAGTCCAGTGTTATCAAGATTGACCCAACCACACAGATGCTTAGGAAATCTATGGTTACAAAAAAGTGAGCTCATTTAATTCCCCTCTCAGCCAGGAAATCAACACAAGCATTACCTTCATAAAGAATGTGAGAAATTTTGTAGCAAACTTGAGAAAGAAGCTTTTTAGTGTGATTAAGAAGATAAAATAAGTTATCCCATTTTATTATTATTGAGCATATCAAGTAAAAGAAGAGCATAAACGCAATCAAATATTAAAGAGGCCTTTGGTTAAAAAAATATCAATAGCTTTAGTAATAGACATGAGTTCAGCATAAATAATAGAACAAGCTTTGAGGGGGTTGGAAAAAGTACAAATGATAGTGCCTTTAGAATCCTTAAGAATTCCACCATAGCCATCTTTGTTTGGGGAAATAGAACCATCAGTATTGATCTTAATAGAATTTTCCTTAGGCTTAATCCAAGGTATAATCCTTACACTCTTGTAGGAAGGATCATCATGCAAAGTGATACCCAATTTTTTAGCCACAAATTTATAACCTCTAAAGTAAAAATTGCTAATTAAATTTGCATTAAACATAGCATGAATTTTTTTTGTTCTAACAAGGATCCTTTTATGGTTCATAAGGATGCAAGGATATTTAGCAACATTTATATCCATTCAAATGAACCAAATAAGGGTAATAATAATTAAAACTTTGATATGACCTTTCACAATTTTATGGAAAAAAACTTCAAGAAGTTGATATAATGAAAGAGAGTCATGAAAATAGTTAGTGTTAAATAAATCATCATACCATATCCAAAGTTTGGAAGTAATAGCACCATTAACAAAACATGATTAACATTTTCAATGAAAGCAACAATAGCATAAAAGGTAAGTAAAATCCTTTAAGCGAGCAAGGAATCAACCGGGATGGAGTTATTAAAAGTTCTCCAAGCTAGAATAAGAAATGGGAATGATATTGTTCCAAAGTTTAATGAAACATTAGAGGTTCTATTTATTTCTAATTAAAATCAAACCCTTTAAGAACAAAATCACCATTGTAAGAGAGCTTGAAAAGGATTTGATTTAGTTTATTAGAAAAGATAATGATGTTGCAAAACTTGACAAAAATAGAAATAGGTATGTAGTTCTCAAGTTTGTTTTCATTCCAATATTACTAGGTTGTAGGTTTAGTGTTGTAGGTTTAGGGTTTATTATTTAGGGGTTTGAGGTTTATTTTTTAAATTAAGTAAACATGGGTTTAGGTTTATCTAGTATATTAAGTTTATTTTTTATTTATTTAAAATTTAAGGTTTAAGGTTTAGGATTTAGGGTTTAGGTTTTAGGGTTTATGGTTTAGGGTTTTTAGTTTAGGGTTTTAGGGTTTAAGGCTTAGGGTTTAGGGTTTAGGGTTTTTAGGGTTCTAGGTTTAGGGTTTAGGGGTTTAGGGTTTAGGTTTAGGGTTCAAGTTTTAGTTTAGAATTTAGGGTTTTTAGGTTTTTTTAATAGAGAACAAATTAAGATTCAACATTTCTTCTTTTTGATTTTATCAACTAAGTAACACACCAAGTTTTCTAAGACACAAGGGACAACATAGACAAAAAATGAGCACACATAGAGCAAATCAAAACCCTAGATAACTAGAACTATCTATGTGACATAGTTCCATAAGCAGATTGGATCAACCATTCTTGTTCTAGTTCCCCGAACCACGACCTCTCGGTAGCGGATCCACCATCATATCCTCGATGTCTCCCTCCGCCACCACCATGATTGTAACCTCTGTCGCTCCTCCCGCCTCCATAACCACCCTCGACCACCACCCACCAACACCTCGGATCCCACCACCACCACTGATAACCATTGCCTCCACCTTTGCCTCCACCAGATCTAGGCAGGCACTTGTGATATGATATTCTACCATCAAGATTCGCCCATTCTTAGGGTTTAGGTTTTATATATTTTATGGTTTAGTCTTATTTTTTAATTTATTTAGTTACTTGAGGTTTTGGTTTAGGGTTTGGGGTTTAGGGTTTAGGGTTTAGGTTTTGTGGTTTAAGGTTTAGGGTTTTAGGGTTTACACTTTTAGGGTTTAGGGATTACGGTTAGGGTTAGGGTTTAGGTTTTAGTGTTTAGGGTTTAGGGTTTTTTAGGGTTTAAGGTTTAAGGTATAGGGTTGTAGGTTTAGGGTTTAGGGTTTAAAGTTTATTTTTTAATTAAGTAAACTGATGCATTTAGATTTATTTAGTTTATTATTTATTTATTTTATTTTATTTTATTTAGTTTAGTTTATTTATTTTAGCTTTATTTATTTTTAGTTTAGGGTTTTTATATTAGTTTATTTTTCTAGGTTTAGGTTTAGGTTTGGTTTATTTTTTAGGTACATGTTTTATTTATTTTAGTTTAGGTTTAGGTTTATTTTATTTTATTTATTTTATTTTTAGTTTAGGTTTAGGTTTTTTTTTTTAGTTTATGGTTTAGGTTTTTTTATTTATTTTTATGTTTTATTTTTAGGTTTATTTTTTAGGTTTAGGTTTTTATTTAGTTTTTATTTTATTTTATTTTAAGTTTATTTTATTTTAATTTTATGTTTAGTTTTTATTTTATTTAGGTTTTTAATTTTTTAGTTTAGTTTAGGTTTTTATTAATTTTATTTCAGTTTAGTTTTTATTTTTTTATATTAATTTTTTTTAGGTTTTGGTTTAGGTTTAGGTTTAGGTTTTAGGTTATGTTTAGGTTTAGCTTTTATTTTATTCTAATTTCTTTATTTGGTTTAGGTTTTTTCATTTATTTTATTTGTAGGTTTTATTTAGTTTAGGTTTAGGTTTTAAGCTTTTTAGGGTTTATGCTTTAGGGTTTAGCATTAGTTTAGGGTTTAGGTTTTTGAGATTAAGGTTTTGCTTTTAGGTTTTGGGTTTAGGATTTAGTTTAGGGTTTAGGGTTTTTAGTTTTTTTTAATAGAGAACAAATTCAGATTTAACATTTCTTCTTTTCGATTTCATCAATCAAGTAACACACTAAGTTTTCTAAGACACAAGTGATGACATGGATAAAAAATGAGCACGCATAAAGCACATGAAAAACTTAGATAATTAGAATCGTCTCTAGTGTAAAGACACATTCCATAAGCAGTAAATCGGATCGGTCATTCTTCAGTTTTTATTTTATTTAAGTTTTTATTTTTAGGTTTATTTTATTTTATATTTTAGTTTAGGTTTTTATTTATTTTATTTTTGTTTTTTTATTAGTCTATTTTATTTTATTTTTTGGTTTAGGTTTAAGTTTTTGTTTAGGTTTTTATTTCATTTTATTTTTTTTAATTTATTTAGGTTAAGTTTTTTTATATATTATATTTTTAGGTTTTTAGGTTTTTACGGTTTACAGTTTAGGGTTTTAGGGTTTAGGGTTTAGGGTTTAGTATTTAGGCTTTAGGGTTTAGGGTTTTTAGGATTTAGGCTTTCAGGTTTAGCTTTAGCTTAAGGTTTATAGTGAGTTTAGGGTTTAGGGTTTAGGGTTTAAGGTTTAGGGTTTAGGCTTTAGGGTTTAGGGTTTTTATGGTTTAGGGTTTAGGGTTACTTTAGGGCTGAAAGTTTAAGGTTTTAGGGTTTAGGGTTGAAGGTTTACGATTTACGATTTAGCATTTAGCATTTAGGATTTAGGGTTTAGGGTTTAGGGATTTTTTTTAAAATTAAGTAAAAGTGTTAGTTTAGGTTTATTTAGTTTATTTTTTATTTATTTTAGTTTATTTATTTATTTTCTTTATATTTAGGTTTATTTTTTATTTTTATTTAGTTTTGTTTATTTATTTTAAGTTTATTTAATTTACTTTAGGCTTTTTATTTTAGTTTATTTTTTCTTTAGGTTTTCTTTTATGCTTATTTTTTGTTTAATTTTATTTTTATTTTTTTTAATTTAGGTTTATTTTTTAGTTTTATGTTTAGGTTTTTATTTTATTTTTTTACTATTAAGTTTTAGGTTTTCATTTTAGGTTTTATTTTTTAGTTTAGGTATAGGTTTATTTTTAGTTTATTTTTTTATATAGTTCATGGTTTAGGTTTAGTATCTTTTAGGTTTATGTTTAGGTTTTATTTATTTTAGTTTAGTTTAGTTTAGTTTAGGTTTAGGTTTATTTTATTTTGCTTATTTAAAGTTTAGGTTTTTTCTTTTAGTTTAGGGTTTAGGTTATATTTTTTAATTTATTTTTAGATTTTTTTAAGCTTGTTTTATAGGTTTAGCTTTTCATTTAGTTTTTATTTTATTTTATTTTTATTTTACATTTAGTTTTTATTTTATTTAGGTTTTTTATTTTTAGGTTTATTTTATTTATTTAGTTTAGTTTAGGTTTTTGTTTATTTTATTTGAGTTTAGTTTTTATTTTCTATTTTATTTTATTTTTATGTTTAGGTTTAGGTTTAGGTTTTAGTTTAGGTTTTTATTTTATTTTATTTTTTATTTTAATTTTTATTTTATTTAGGTTTAGTTTTATTATTTATTTTATTTTTAGGTTTTATTTAGTTTAGGTTTAGGTTTTTAGGTTGTCAGTGTTTAGGGTTTAGGGTTTGGGGTTTAAGGTTTAGGGTTTGGGGTTTAGGGTTTAGGATTTAGGGTTTAGGGTTTAGGGTTTAAGTTTTAGGTTTAGGGTTTAGGGTTTAGGGTTTAGGGAGGGATTAGGGTTGCATATTTAGGGTTTAGAGTTATGGGTTTAGGGTTAGTTTTAGGGTTTAGGCTTTAGGGTTAGAGTTTTTTTTTCTTATTTTTTCAATTAAAAAGTAGGTTTAGGTTTATTTAGTTTATTTTTTATTTATTTTAGCTTATTTTATTTTTTTATTATGATTTAGGTTTATTTTTATTTTTATTTTGTTTATTATATTTATTTTAGGTTTATTTATTTTAGTTTAGGTTTTTTATTTTAGTTTATTTTTTAGGTTTAGGTTTTATTTTTTTATTTTTAGATTTAATTTTATGTTTTGATTTTATTTTTTTAGGTTTAAGCTTTAGGTATTTATTTTAGGTTTATTTTTAGGTTTTACTTTTTAGTTTATGTCTAGGTTAATTTTTAGTTTATTTTATCTTATTTAGTTTAGGTTCAGGTTTAGGTTTAGTTTATTTTAGGTTTAGATTTTATTCATTTTATTTTATTTAAATTTAGTTTAGGTTTAGGTTTATTTTAATTTTATTATTTTTAGGTTTTTTTTAGTTTAGGGTTTAGGTTTTTTTTATTTATTTTTAGGTTTTATTTTTAAGTTTATTATTTTAGTTTATGTTTTTATTTAGTTTTTATTTTATAATATTTTAGGTTTATTTTATTTTTATTTTAGGTTTAGTTTTTATTTTATTTAGCTTTTTTGTGTTTTAGTTCAATTTAGGTTTTTATTTTTTATTTTATTTTCTTTTTTGGTTTATGTTTAGGTTTAGGTTTAGGTTTTAGTATATGTTTTTATTTTATTTTATTTTTTTATTTTATTTTTTATTTTATTATGGTTTAGATTTTCTTTAGGTTTTAAACTTTTTATGATTTAGTGTTTTGAGTTTAGGGTTTAAGGTTTAGGGTTAGTTTAGGGTTTTTTATTTTGGATTTAGAGTTTAGGGTTTAGGGTTTAGGGTTTAGGGTTTAAAGATTAAGGTTTTATGATTTAGGGTTGAGTGTTTAGTGTTTAGGATTTTTAGGGTTTAGGGTTTATGGTTTAGGTTTTAGGTTTGGGGTTCAGGTTTTAGCTTAGAGTTTAAGTTTTGTTCATTTTAGGTTTAGGTTTAGGTTTTATTTATTTTAGTTTAGTTTATTTTAGTTTAGGTTTTGGTTTATTTTATTATTTTATTATTTTTATTTTAGGTTTAGGTTTTTATTTTAGTTAAAGGTATAGGATTTATTTTTTATTTATTTATAGGTTTAAGTTTTTATTTAGTTTTTATTTTTTTGTTATTTCATCTTTATTTTAGGTTTATTTTATTTTTATTTTATGTATAATTTTTATTTTATTTATGTTTTTATTCTTAGTTTTATTTTATTTTTAACTTAATTTTTTATTTTTATTTATTTTATTGTAGTTTATTTTTATTAGTTTACTTTATTTTATTTTAAGTTTAGGTTTAGGTTTTAATTTTATTTTAATTTTATTTTATATTTTTTATTTTTTAGAGTTTTCTTTATTTATTCTATTTTATATTTTATTTAGTTTAGGTTTTAGATTTTTATGTTTAGGTTTAAGTTTAGGTTTAGTGTTTATGGTTTTAGGGTTTAGGATTTTGGGTTAGGGTTTAGGGCTTTATAGTGTAAGGTTTTTAGGGTTTAGGGTTTAGTGTTAGCTTAGGGTTTAAGGTTTATTTAAGGTTTAGGTTTAAGGTTTAAGTTTTAAGCTTCAAGGTTTAAGGTTTAGTGTTTAGGGTTAGTTTAGGTTTTATTTAGGTTTAAGTTTAGTTAGGTATTTAGGGTTTATTAGGGTAAGTTTAGGAGTTTTAGTTTATTAGGTTTTTTAAGGTTTATTTTTATTTAAGTTTAATTTAGGTTTAGTTTTAGTTCAGGTTTAGATTTAGGTTAGGTTTAGTTTATTTATTTAGAGTTTATTGGTTGAGTTTAGGATTGATTTAGATTAGGTTTAGTTATGGGTTTTAGTTTAGGTTTAGGTTAGTTTAGGGTTAGGATTAGTTAGTTCAGTTTATTATTAGTTTAGGTTTGTTTAGGGTAGGTTTAGGTTTTTTAGGGTTTAGTTTAGGTTTAGGCTTTAGGTTTAGGTTTAGGTTTAGGGTTTAGGTTAGGTTTTAGTTTTTTAGGTTTAGGTTTAGGTTTAGGGTTAGTTTATTCAGTTTATTTAGATTTAGGTATTTAGGGTTTATTTTAGGGTTTATTTTATTTATTTTATTTTAGTTAGTTTAGTTTATTTTTATTTTTTTATTTTTATTTTATTTATTTTTCTTTATATTTAGGTTTATTTTTATTTTATTTAGTTTAGTTTATTTATTTTAAGTTTATTTAATTTACTTTAGGCTTTTATTTTAGTTTATTTTTTCTTTTGGTTTTCTTTTATGCTTATTTTTTGTTTAGTTTTATTTTTATTTTTTTAAAATTTAGGTTTATTTTTTAGTTTTATGTTTAGGTTTTTATTTTATTTTTTTACTATTAAGTTTTAGGTTTTCATTTTAGGTTTATTTTTAGGTTTTATTTTTTAGTTTAGGTATAGGTTTATTTTTAGTTTATTTTTTATATAGTTCATGGTTTAGGTTTAGTTTCTTTTAGGTTTATGTTTAGGTTTTATTTATTTTAGTTTAGTTTAGTTTAGTTTAGGTTTAGGTTTATTTTATTTTGCTTATTTAAAGTTTAGGTTTTTTCTTTTAGTTTAGGGTTTAGGTTATATTTTTTAATTTATTTTTAGATTTTTTTAAGCTTATTTTATAGGTTTAGCTTTTCATTTACTCTATTTTATTTTATTTTATTTTTTAGTTTTTTTATTTTATTTAGGTTTTTTATTTTTAGGTTTATTTAATATTTTTTATTTAGTTTAGGTTTTTGTTTATTTTATTTGAGTTTAGTTTTTATTTTTCTACTTTATTTTCTTTTATGTTTAGGTTTAGGTTTAGGTTTTAGTTTAGTTTTTTTTATTATATTTTATTTCTATTTTATTTTATTTAGGTTTAGTTTTATTATTTATTTTATTTTTAGGTTTTATTTAGTTTAGGTTTAGGTTTTTAGGTTATCAGTGTTTAGGGTTTTATGGTTTGGGGTTTAAGGTTTAGGGTTTGGGGTTTAGGGTTTAGGATTTAGGGTTTAGGGTTTAGGGTTTTAAGTTTTAGGGTTTAGGGTTTAGGGTTTAGGGTTTAGGGCATAGGGATTAGGGTTGCATATTTAGGGTTTAGAGTTATGGGTTTAGGGTTAGTTTTAGGGTTTAGGCTTTAGGGTTAGAGTTTTTTTTTATATTTCTTATTTTTTTCAATTAAGTAAACTAGTAGTTTTAGGTTTATTTAGTTTATTTTTTATTTATTTTAGCTTATTTTCTTTTTTTATTATGATTTAGGTTTATTTTTATTTTTATTTTGTTTATATTTATTTTATGTTTATTTATTTTAGTTTAGGTTTTTTTATTTTAGTTTATTTTTTAAGTTTAGGTTTTATTTTTTTATTTTTAGATTTAAGTTTATGTTTTGATTTTATTTTTTTTAGGTTTAAGCTTTAGGTATTTATTTTAGGTTTATTTTAGGTTTTAAGTTTTATTTAGGTTTATTTTAGTTTATTTTATCTTATTTAGTTTAGGTTCAGGTTTAGGTTTAGTTTATTTTAGGTTTAGATTTTATTCATTTTATTTTATTTTAATTTAGTTTAGGTTTAGGTTTATTTTAATTTTATTATAGGTTTAGGTTTTTTTAGTTTAGGGTTTAGGTTTTATTTTTTATTTATTTTTAGGTTTTATTTTTAAGTTTATTATTTTATTTTATGTTTTTATTTAGTTTTTATTTTATTATATTTTAGGTTTATTTTATTTTTATTTTAGGCTTAGTTTTTATTTTATTTATGTTTTTTGTGTTTTAGTTCAGTTTAGGTTTTTATTTTTTATTTTATTTTCTTTTTAGGTTTAGGTTTAGGTTTAGGTTTAGGTTTTAGTATATGTTTTTATTTTATTTTATTTTTTTATTTTATTTTTTATTTTATTATGGTTTAGATTTTCTTTAGGTTTTAAAATTTTTATGATTTAGTGTTTTGAGTTTAGGGTTTAAGGTTTAGGGTTAGTTTAGGCTTTTTTATTTTGGATTTAGGGTTTAGGGTTTAGGGTTTAGGGTTTAGGGTTTAAAGATTAAGGTTTTATGATTTAGGGTTGAGTGTTTAGTGTTTAGGATTTTCAGGGTTTAGGGTTTATGGTTTAGGTTTTAGGTTTGGGGTTGGTTTTAGCAGAGTTTATTTTGTTTAGGTTTAGGTTTAGGTTTTATTTATTTTAGTTTAGTTTATTTTAGTTTAGGTTATGGTTTATTTTATTATTTTATTTTTTTTATTTTAGGTTTAGGTTTTTATTTTAGTTAAGGGTTTAGGATTTATTTTTTATTTATTTATAGGTTTAAGTTTTTATTTAGTTTTTATTTTTTTGTTATTTCATCTTTATTTTAGGTTTATTTTATTTTTATTTTATGTATAGTTTTTATTTTATTTATGTTTTTATTCTTAGTTTTATTTTATTTTTAACTTAATTTTTTATTTTTATTTATTTTATTGTAGTTTATTTTTATTAGTTTACTTTATTTTATTTTTAAGTTTAGGTTTAGGTTTTAATTTTTGTTTTAATTTTATTTTATATTTTTATTTTATTTGAGTTTAGGTTTTTCTTTATTTATTCTATTTTTATGTTTTATTTAGTTTAGGTTTAGGTTTTTAGATTTTTGGTGTTTAGGGTTTAAGGTTTAGGGTTTAGTGTTTATGGTTTTAGGGATTTTAGGTTAGTTTTGTGGTTTATATTTTAGTTTTAGGGTTTAGGGTTTAGGGTTAGGTTTAAGTTAATTTAAGTTTAGGTTTAAGGTTTAAGTTTAAACTTCAAGGTTTAGTTTAGTGTTTATAGTTAGTTTAGGTTTTATGATTTAGTTTAGTTTTGGTTAGAGTTTAGGTTTAGTTGGTTTAGGATTTTAAGTTTAGTTAGATTTTAAGTTTAGTTTAGTTTAGTTTATAGTTTAGTTAGTTTTTAGGTTTAGTTTTTAGTTTAGATTTAAATTTTAGTTTAGATTTAGTTTAAATTTAGGTTTAAATTTAGTTTAAGATTAGTTTATTTAGTCAGTTTAAGGGTTTAAAGTTTAGGAGTTTAAAGTTTAAATTTAAGTTTAAGTTTGTTTTTTATTATTTAGGGTTAGTTTAATTTAAAGTTTTAGGTTTCAGATTTAAATTATGTTTCAGTTAGTTTAGGGTTTATTTAAATTTTCTTTAATTTAGTTAGGTTAATTAGGTTAGGTTTATTTAGGATTTTGGATTTTAGTTAGGTTAGTTTTATTTAGGTTCAGATTTAAAATTTAAATTATTCAGTTAAATTTAGATTTATTCAGTTTTCAAATTCAGTTAAATTCAGGTTAAATTATTTAAATTTAGTTTGATTCAAATTCAGATTTAGTTCAGTTCAGATTAAGGTTTATTCTTTAGATTCAGTTTTTATTTAGTTTTTTTCTTAGTTTTAGTTTAGGGATTTAGTTTATTTAGGTTAGTTTTAGTTAGGTTTTATTTATTTCAGTTAGTTATTAGTTTGGTTTAGGGTTTAGGGTTTAGGTTTAGTTTAGGGTTTAGGGTTTGGTTTAGGGTTTAGGGTTTAGGTTTAGTTTAGTTTAGTTTAGGGTTTAGGTTTAGAGTTTAGGTTTAGGGTTTAGTTTAGGGTTTAGTTTTTTATTTAGGTTTTTTAGGTTTAGTTATTTATTTTAGGTTTATTTTAATTTATTTTTATTTTGTTTTTTATATTTATGTATATTTTATTTTATTTAGTTTAGTTTATTTATTTTAGTTTAAGTTTTTTTAGTTTATTTTTTATGTTTAGGCTTTGGTATTTTTTAGGTTAGTTTTATTTTATCTTATTTTAGGTTTATGTATTATTTTTTATTTTTAGGTATAGGTTTAAATATTTATTTTATTTTTTATGTTTAGGTTTTGGGTATTTATTTTAGGTTTATTTTTAGATTTTATTTTTCCATTTAGGTTTAGGTTAAGGTTTAGTTTATTTTAGGTTTAAGTTTAGTTTATCTTAGTTTAGGGTTAGGTTTGTTTTATTTTTATTTTAGGTTTAGGTTTTTTTTTAAGTTTAGGGTTTAGGTTTTATTTTTTATTTAGTTTTAAGTTTAATTTTTAGGTTTATTTTTTAAGGTTTAGGTTTTTATTTAATCTTTATTTTATTTTATTTTAGGTTTATTTTATTTTTATTTTAGGTTTAGTTTTTATTTTATTTAAATTTCTTATTTTTTAGTTTTGTTTAGGTTTTTATTTATTTCATTTTAGTTTGTTTTTTATTAATTATTTTATTTTATTTTTAGGTTTAGGTTTTAGTTTAAGTTTTTTATTTTATTTTATTTTATTTTGGTTTAGGTTTTTTCATTTATTTTATTTTTAGATTTTATTAACTTTAGGTTTAGGTTTTTAGCTTTTTATGGTTTAGGGTTTAGGGTGTAGGGTTTGTGGTTTAAGGTTTAGGGTTTAGAGTTTTAGGGTTTAGGGTTTAAGGTTTAGGGTTTAGAGTTTTTTTTTTTTTTGAAATCCATATAAGGGGAATTTTATTGGCACAAAATGAGAGTTACAAGATCCTTAAGAGGGGATAAACTCTAAAACTACAACTCAAAGAGCTACAATCAGCCTAGAGAGTAAATCCCCTATCTAAGTACCTCCAAAAATCAAAGCAAAAGATACAAAATGATTAACATAGAGAAGCCAATGGATAGATCTGGGCCAAAGCTCATGAGAGAGAATGCATGCCACTAGGGAACAAACCCAGAGAGAAAAATGCATCTACAAATATTAGATAAAATTAGCATAGTTAGAGTAATACAAACAAAATGGAAGGTAAAAGCATAAATTGAGAAAAATTAGAGAAGTGTGTGAGAGAAGGCTGCTCAGTCACACCAAATTGGCGGAATCAGATATGAGCATCCAAACTTCAGGAAGGGTTACATCACTACTACCAAAAAAAGGAAATCATCACATATCATCATAGCCTACAAAACGTGGGAAGATACAGACCATTTGTTGAAAGTCTTATGAGCCTTAGAACACGCAAACCTAAACAAAGCCATATACACTATAGAAAGGAGGCAGAAAGAAGCGAATGGGGATAAGTATCACCACTATAGTCCGCGATAACATGAGAATCCCTACCTATATAAAAATGAACCATCTTGGCCACATCCACCTTATTAATACCAGATCCAAGAGTAAAATTAAGCCAGCAAGAAAACCCACCACAAGTAGACAGCAGAAAAGGCCAAGCAGAAGATAGAAACAATAGACAACTGGCTGAAAAGCCAACTGAAATCCTCCTAAGCATATCAATTAGCATATAAATAACACCATCCCAAATCATATGAAACTTATAGGGCAGGAATACAGCCCATAAAAGGATACCCATTCAGAATAAACAATGCAGATGTTAACAAACACCAAGTTAATAGAGTAAGCACAACAGGAACTACACAAGTCATAATAAAACCAAGATGGGAATGCAGCAGCAGATTAGATAGACGACAAGCCGCAGGTGATAAGCTGCACCCCACCACAAATGACACAAAAAAACAATCAAAGAAACAACCCGCGACTTCGGGCATAAAACAATAATCCATTGACAACCAAGTTAGCAAACCAAGACAACAAACCAAATATTGGACCCAACAGAGGGTAATCTAGTCAGTAACAGTAGTATTACATAGATCCAAAATGGGGATAAAAAAAAACCATCATTAAAATATTTCAAGGCAAGGAAAAGCGGACCAACATCTAATCCAACATCATCAGTAAAATCAGGATGAAAGGAAGGCAAGAAGCAAATCCAATCTTGCAAAGAAACTCTGGTAATAACAGGTAAATTAAACATTCTTCCCTTACAGGTTGAGGAAGGTGGGTTGGTGAGCAAAATAGGAGCCACGGCCCTATCTAAGAGGGAAGATAAAAATAAAGAAGGGCCCACCATGAAGCTGTGCAAATCATATCAAGCCAACAACTGCAATAATAAAGACATGAGCTTCCAATAAAGGTAGCCAGAATAAAAAAAATAGTTTGAGAATAGGCAACAGGAAAAAGAGACAGGAAATAGTCTCAATCGCGAAAAGAAAAGCAAAATACAGTAAGTCCCAAAAAATAGTATTGATGGCAAGCAGTCCATCCCTGCAGATCAAAAAATAAGACATCTCTATTCAACAGATTAGGGAAACAGGAAGCACATTTCCATTAGCAAGGGAAACAATAGATAAGATAAAAAAGATTGGATAATTAGCGAGAAAGCCAACTAGATGCTACGAGATCACAATAGAACCGAAAAAAATTATGGAAATGCATCGAAAATGAAGAGGAGCAATAACAATAAACAAAAGATAAACAAAAGATGACCATACAGATAAAATAAAGTAATACAAGTTGTAATTAGGCCAAAACATAGGATGAAATTAGTTTTTGAGATAAGGAAGTCCAGTATTGTCCAAATTAACCAATTCACACAAATGTTTAGGAAGTGTAAGCTGATCAAAGAATTTAATTCCAACTAATCTAGCACCCAGATTAGCAAGGCGGCTCACAGCGTTACCTTCCAAAACATGAATGATTTTAAAATAGAGTTGAGATGGGAGAGCTCTAGTATGCTTTAGAGGTAATACAATTAATTTCCCACTTTGGTGGAAGTCAATAAATCTATCAGCAACAGGGCATCCACCTCAATCCAAACATTGAGCCAACCTTTTTGTAGGCAAATCTCAATAGCTTTGTTAACAACCATTAGCTCCACAAAGAGAACAGAACATGTAGTAAGAGGATAAGCAAAGGCACATAAAACTTTACCATTAAGGTTTCTGAAAATGCCAACTCAGCCAGAAGCATTTTGAAAAATGGAGCCATCAGTATTAATTTTAATAATATTATCATGAGGTTTTTTCTAATAAACAAGCTTATCATATTCTGATTGGGATGGTGCGGTTAAAACCTAGTTTATTGGCCACAAATTTACAACCATTAAATTGATTATAGTTAATTAAAGCGGCATTAAATAAAGCATGAATTTTATTTTAATTCTAATTATCCTCTTATGGTTCATAGGAATCCCGATGTTTTGCATCATTTTTGTCCATCCATATGAACCATATAAGAGTGATAGCAGTTATGACTTTAATGTGGCCTTTAATAGTGTTTTCAAAATAATCCTCTAGAAGTTGATAAAGAGTTAAGGAGCCATTGAGTTTGTCAAAATTAAAAAATTCATCATACCAAACCCAAAGTTTCAAAGTAATGGCTCCGTTAACGAATACATGATTGACATTCTCAATATGAAAGCAGCAGTAGCATTTTAAAGGTAAGTGAAAACTTTTACCCCACATCAAGGAATCAACAGGGAGGAAATTTTTCAAAATTCTCTAAGTTAGAACAGAGTAAGAAATAGGGATAGTGTTTTTCCAAAGTTTAAAAAACACATTAGAGAAATCATGAGCTTCTCTAATATGAATCCAGACATCTTTAAGGTTGAAGTCACCATTTTGAGATAGCTTAAAAAGAATCTGAACATGATTGCTAGGGATGATAGGGATGGTAGTAAGCTTATCTAAAAGAGAGATAGGGATATAGTTAGTAAGCTTACTATTGTTCCACTAATTAATCTGCTAGAAAGAGTTCACTTTAATAGTAGCAGTGGAGTGGGTAGAAAGTAAATCATCAATAGAGCCACTTCCAATCCAATTATCTTTCCAAAAGAAGGAAGTTCCAGAGTTAATCCCCCATGAAATTAAGGATTCAGCCTCCCATTTGATGGAACAAAGTCTTTTCCATATATGAGAATCTCCCACTTTGTAAGGGCAAATGATAGGCTGCTTACCCTGACAGTATTTAGTAGTCATGAATTGAGCCCAAAGACTATTATTGCTTCTAAAATTCCACCAAAGTTTATAAGAAAAAGCAGTGATAGCTTTCTTGATTATCTTATAGCTAAGCCCACCTTCAGCAAGAGTGCCACAGCTTTTATACCAAGAGGTCCAATGCATTCTTTTAGTAGAATTGTTAGAACCCCAGAAGAATATATTAAGGGCTCAATTACTGTGGTAGAATTTCGACAATGGTTTGAATAAGATATAAAGGCATGGAGTTAAGGGTACTCTTAAATCAAAGTGAGCCTACCACCAAATGAGAGTAAATGAAATTCCCAAACAGAAATTTTTTTAGAGATTTTTTTAATAAACTCATCAAAAAGATGTGATCTTTTCTGACCTTTAAAAAGAGGAGCACCAAGATATTTAATAGGAAGTTGTTGTTGCTGAAAATTAGTGATTCTCAAGATTTGGTTGATCTTATTACTAGATATTTTAGAGGAAGGAATGAAACAACTTTTGCCTTTGTTAAGAAAGAGACCACTTTCGTTTCCAAACTTATTTAAAAAATTCTTAATATTTTTAATGTGATGAATAGAGGCATTGCAAAAGATAATAAAATCATCAGCAAAACTAAGATGAGAGACAGTAAAAATACCTTAAGTTCTAAAAGACATGCTTGGATTATTATTGAAAAGATCATGAAGGCTCCTCGAAAGATATTCAACATCGATAATAAAAAGGGAGGGAGACGAGGGATCCCCTTGTCTCAAGCCATGCATAGAAGGGAAGAAACCTAAGGCCTCACCATTCAAGATAACAGAGAACCAAACATTGCTAATACTATTTTTAATGAGGCAGATAAATTTATCAAGAAAACCAAATAAATGAAGAATTTGGTAAAGGAAATTCTGAGAGAGGTTGTCAAAAGCTTTAGAGATGTCCAATTTGAATAGGATGTTACCACCTCTAATAGAAGCATCTAGATCATGAATCAGCTCTTGGGCAAGAAGAATGTTATCAAATATAGCTCCACCTTTAATGAAACTAGTTTGGTTGAGGGAAATAATTTTAGGAAGCAAAGGACTAATTTTATTGACAATCAATTTAACAATTAGTTTATGAAAGAAGGTGCAAAGGCTGATAGGTCTAAAATCGCCCCAAGATTCAGGATTATTAATTTTAGGAATGAGGACAATGGAAGTGCTAGAAAATTATCTAGTTAAGGGATTTCCATTAAAGAAATCAATGACAACATTGACTAAATCAGACTTAATAATAGGCCAACAATGCTGAAAAAAATTGAGTGTACCCTTGGGGCGATAGATTCAGATTTATACTATTAAGAATTCTACCAATCTTAGCTTTCGTAGGAACCATATTAAGCAAGTGATTGTCATCATTAGTAATTGTTGAGGGAATCAAGTGGGAGTTGGAGATAGCTTCTTTGTTCAATAAGTTTTTAAAATGATGGGTGACAGAATCTTTAATATCGTTATTATCAATGATCCAGTTGTCATTATCACTTTTAATTTTTTTTAATATAGTTTAATGCTCTCTATTTTTGGAAAAGAGCATGGAAATATCTGGTATTTCTGTCGCCATCAGCAATATGTTTGCTAGCAGCCTTTTGTCGCCAGTAGGTTTCTTCCATATTCTGATAGCCAACCAAGTTTTCTTTGGCTTCATTCAAGTCATCAAGTTTAGTGGAATTAGTCAAAATAGCATTTTCAAGAGAACAAACCAATTGTTCCATGTTTTTGATATTGGCAAAGAGATTTTTAAAATAATGCTTGTTCTACCAATTAAGGTTTTGTTTAAGCCTTTTAAGCTTAAGCCAGTGGCAAATCATGCCTTTAATAGAATTACCAGGGTGAAGGGGGGCCATCCAATTGATGGAGACAACATTTAAGAAATCAATGTATTAGATCCACATATTTTGGAATCTGAAAGAGGTAGGGGAGGTTAACTATTAGAGGGATTTCTGATAGATATCAAAAGAGGAGCATGATCAAACAAAGTTCTGCTCAAATGCTCAACTGAAGTATGAGGCCATTAATTGATCCATAGAGAATTAAAAAGAATCCTATCTAGCCATTGCCAGAGTCTAGAGTTATGCCAAGTATAATCTGAACTCGAATAGCCAATATCAATCAAATTGCAATCAAGAATCATATTAGAAAATTCTTCCATGGAATGAATGTGTTGGGAGAAACCTCCCTTCTTTAGGAAGAGAATAGTGTTAAAATCACCCCTACCAACCGGGGTTTGTTGAGAGAGGCAAAGGTTCTTAAATTATCCCAAAGGATGTTCTTACTCTATTACAAGAAGCATAAATAAAGGAACCTAGAGCAGAGAAATCACCCAATGAGATGTGGACATTAGCCAATTGTTGAAGATCATCAAGGATAGATATATTGACTAAATTATTCCAAAAACACCAAATTTTATTGCTAATATTATAAAAGAAGTTGTGAAAGCCGAGTGTTCTAGCAACACGGTTGATCTTAGAAGAGTGTATGAAAGGTTCAAAAACAACAAGTAAGGCTATTTTATGAATACGATAGAGACTTCTAATACGGTTGTGGACAATGAGAGTCCCAATACCTCGAACATTCCAAATTAGTAAGTTGATCATAATAAAATAAGAAAAGAAAAGAAAAGAGATAACTAAAGATATAATAAAGCAAGAAGAAAAGGGAAATAGAAACATTTATTTATGGTAAGTGAGGGAAAATCTAGTAGTTCTAGTGGAGCTATTAGTGAACAATTTTACTTTAAGTGATTTTTTTTAAATAGTTTGAAAAGGTCTATCTTTGTCCAAAGAATCACCATCCGAGAGAGACTGATTTGTGATATTCAGAATAGGACTTGTATCAGTCAAAGCATTTCTAATGGTAATTTCCCCTTCCTCAATGTCATAATTAAGCTGAGAGAGTGGTTTGGCATGCTTATCATTCTCAAGAGTAGGAGAAGGAGAGGCTCTGAAGCCATTAATAGCATAGATTTCCAGATAAGTTTCAGAATTACTTTTCAAATTTTGTTCCAACATCAAAGGATCAACTCCAAAATTTGTTTTTAGATTTTGTTCCAACCTCAAATTTCCATTCAAATCACCACTAAGGATCATATGAGTATCCTCGGGTTCACTGGGGTAGGTTAGACTGAATCAAGGTATTGTCTTGAAGAGAAAAATTATTATAGTTAGAACGATTGATAATCAAGCTATCATTTGCCTCCTCAAGAACCTCATTAGCAGTGTCTTTAACTTGCTCAGATTGCTCTCCATTAGACAAAGCAGTGGATACAAAAGGAGTAGGGGTAGGCGTAGGATTCCCATTTTGAGTGACCTTAAGCACATAAGTAAACTTACTGACTTTATCATTTTATAGAGTAGGATTAGGATCAGGCAAATTTTTCTTTTTAAGTTGTGGATGCATCACAAAACATTTAGAATGATCGTGGCCATGAATTTTACAGTGTGTGCAAAAAGTAGGAAAATTCTCAAATTCAACTTTTTGATTATAACCGAACTTCTCAAAGCCAATCCAAACTTCTTTAGGACACTTTTTAGATATATCAATTTCAACCAAAATACGAGCAACAGAAGGTCATGATCTCACAGTGGTGGCCTGATCAATTTGAAGAGGTTGATTAAAGAGAGCCCCAACCGCAAAGTGAACTTGATGTATTCTCATATAAGGAAGAGCTAACCATATTGAAACAATTGGGGATTCCTCTTTTATATCAAAAAGAGGAGACCATTTTAGAAGTCACATTTGATAATTAAAAACAAAGTAAGAGCAATGTGCAAAAACTCTTGAATAATCTAAGTCATTAGAGAGTTGAATTAAAACATGCCTTGGATCAATCAATCCGATAGTGAAAGTACCTGAAAGTATAAGGCTATGAAAAAAAGATTGAATGTTATCAAGAGTTGGCTGTCGTAAAGAAAATTTACCAACTAAAGTGAATTCATAAGGCTTCGCCAACTTTTCCACATCTAGATCCGAACACATAATAGCTAGCATGCCATGGAATGAGGTCGAGATCAAATTCACCGAAGCATTAGGGGAAAGGTTCTTACGATAATGCATCCTTAAAGACTTAGCTGCGAGTAGCGGATGTTTTGGATCCACAATTCCATGTAATTATGATGATGCCCGCATCCAAGATGGAAGCGGCTGATGATAAGTTCCTCCCATAGAATGAGCAAAGGAAACTCACATGAGAGGCCAATCAGAGACAAACAATCAAAGAAATTGATCGAGAATGATCAAAAATAGGCCAAACTGCAAGGAAATCGTAATCGGAGGAAGGGAAAACGTAATCGTCAGAGAGCGCCACGTTTGAGGTTTGGGTGGGTTTTTGGGTTTAGGGTTTAGGGATTTTTGACTTTTAGGTTTAGGTTTAGGTTTAAGTTTAGGTTTAGGTTTAAGGTTTAGGTTTTAGGTTTAGGTTTAGGTTTAGGTTTAGGTTTTTTATTTTTTTTAGGTTTAGGTTTAGGTTTAGGTTTAAGTTAAGGTTTAAGTTTAGATTTAGGGTTTAGGTTTAGGGTTTAGGTTTAGATTTTTATTTTTTAGGTTTAGGTTAGGTGTAGGTTTAGGGTTTAGGTTTTTTATTTTAGGTTTAGGTTTAGGCTTTAGGTTTAGGTTTAGGTTTAGGTTTAGGTTTCAGGGTTTAGGTTTAGGTTTAGGGTTTAGGTTTAGGTTTAGGGTTTAGAGTTTTATGGTTGGGTTTAGGGTTTTAGGGTTTTGGATTTAAGGTTTAGGGTTTAGGGGTTATGGTTTAGCTTTGAGGATTAGGGTTTAGGATTTTTAGGATTTATGTTTGAGTTTATCGTTTAGGGTTTTTGGTTTTTCTTAACAAGAAGAAATTCATATTCAACATTTTTTCATTTTGATTTCATCAACCAAGTAACACACCAAGTTTTCTAAGACACAAGCAACGAAATAGATAAAAAATGAGAATGCATAGAACAAATCAAAAACCCTAGATAACTAGAATCATCTCTACTATAAAGACATAGTGCCATATGCAGTAGATCGGATCGGTCGTTCTTTCATTTCACCAGTTACCATCAAGGCCATCATGGCTTCTTGAGTCATGGGAACCACCATCATATCCCAGATCTCTCCCTCTTCCACCACCTCAGATGTAACCTCCATTGCTCCTCCCGCCTCCATAACCACCATAACTCTGACCACCACCTCCAGATCCCCCACCACCACTTCGATAACCTCTGCCTTTGCCTTTGCCTCCACCGCTAGATATAGACTGAGCCTGGTTGATGCTGATGTTTATCTCATCAAGGTTTTGTCCATTCTTATAGTTTAAGTTAAGGTTAAGGTTTATTAGATTTTAGGGTTTAGGTTTATTTTTTAATTTATTTAGTTACTTTAGGTTTATGTTTAGGGTTTGGGGTTGAGGGTTTAGGATTTTGGGATTTGGGTTAGGGTTAAGGGTTTTTTTTTTAGGGAAACCCCATGATACGGGGGTATTTTATTGCCACAAAAAAAGGTTACAAGGTCCTTAAAGGGGATAAACTCAAACTCGCTTAAAAGCTACAATAAGGAGTAAATCCCATCTAAGTACATCTAAGAGAAAACATTAAAACAATCAAAAGATACAAGATGATTAACATTATAGGCTAAAGAAAGGATAAGGGCAATGCTCTGATGGTTGTAAGAGTGCTTGTTAATATGGAGCAAACACAAGATAAAAGAAACACACAAAGTTATAATGAGAGAGAGATTAGAACAGTTAAGGTATCTGAACAAAAGATAGAAAAATAATATAATGAGTATGATAATAAAATGTGATAGAAACTTTTAGGTTAGTTAAGGGTTAAGGGTTTAAGGTTTAGGGTTTAGGGTTTAGGGTATTAGGGTTTATGCTTTTACGATTTAGGGTTTAGTGTTAGGGGTTAGGGTTTTTTAGGGTTTAGGGTTGTAGATTTAGGGTTTAGGCTTTAAGGTTCCGGATTTAGGGTTTATGGTTTTTTTTAAATTAAGTAAACTTGTAGGTTTAAGTTTACTTAGTTTAGGTTTGTTTATTTTAGTTTAGGTTTATTTATTTTAGTTTATTTTTTAGGTTTAGGTTTATTTTTTTGTTGAGTTTTATTTTTATTTTATTTTTCAAGTTTAGGTATAGGTTTTTATTCTATTTTTTTAGGTTTAGGTTTTAGGTTTTTATTTTAGGCTTATTTTTAGGTTTTATTTTTTAGTTTATTTTTAGTTTATTTTATTTTATTTAGTTTAGGTTTAGGTTTAGGTTTAGATTTATGTTTTATTTATTTTAGTTTCTTTTATTTTAGTTTAGGTTTAGGATTATTTTATTTTTATTTTTAGGTTTAGGTTTTTTTTCTTAATTTATGGTTCAGTTTTTTTATTTATTATTTTTGGATCTTCTTCTAAGGTTTATTTTTTAGGTTTAGGTTTTTATTTAGTTTTTATTTTATTTTATTTTAAGTTTATTTTATTTTCATTTTACATTTAGTTTTTATTTTATTTAGGTTTTTTATACTTAGGTTTATTTTCTTTTTTTAGTTCAGTTTAAGTTTTTATTTAATTTATTTTAGTTTAATTTCATTAGTTTATTTTAATTTATTTTTAGGTTTAAGTTTTAGTTTATGTTTTAATTTTATTATATTTTTATTTATTTTATTTAGGTTTACGTTTTTTAATTTAATTTATTTTTAAGTTTAATTTAGTTTAGGTTTTTAGGGCTTAGAGTTTAGGGTTTATGGTTTAGGGTTTTACGGTTTAGAGTTTTAGGATTTAGGGATCATGTTAGGGTTTAGGGTTTGGGGTTTAGGGTTTAGTGTTTAGGCTTTAGTGTTTAGGGTTCCTAAGATAGGGTTTAGGGTTAGCTTAGGGTTTAGGGATTATGGTTTAGGGTTTATGTTTTGGTTTTTTAGGGTTGTAGGATTAGGGTTTAGGGTTTAGGGTTTAGTATTTAGGGTTTAGGGTTTAGGTTTTAGGGTATTTCTTTGAAAAAAAAAATCACATAAACTAGTAGATTTAGGTTTATTTATTTTATTTAGTTTATTTTTTATTTATTTTAATTTATTTTATATTTTATTTTTATTTTGGTTTATTTTTCATTTTTATTTAGTTTAGTTTATTTATTTTAGGTTTATTTATTTTAGTTTAGGTGTTTTATTTTAGTTTCTTTTTAGGTTTAGGTTTAGGTTTAGGTTTAGGTTTTTTTGTTTTGTTTTATTTTTATTTCTTTTAAGTTTAGGTTTAATTTTTAATTTTAGATTTTGATTTAGGTTTTTATTTTATTTTTTTAGGTTTAAGTTTTAGGTTTTTATTTTAAGTTTATTTTTAGGTTTTATTTTTTTAGTTTAGGTTTAGGTTTATTTTTGTTTAATTTATTTTATTTAGTTAAGGGTTTAGCTTTATTTATTTTAGGTTTTGGTTTAAGTTTTAATTATTTTAGTTTAGGTTTATGTTTATTTTATTTTGTTTATTTTAGGTTTAAGTTTTTTTTTAGTTTAGGGTTTAGGTTTTATTTTTATGTTTATTTTTTAGGTTTAGGTTTTTTTTGTTTTATTTTATTTTATTTTAGGTTTATTTTATTTTTATTTCAGTTTAGTTTTTATTTTTTATTTTATTTTATTTTTAGGTTTAAGTTTAGGTTTAGGTATTTAATTTTTTTATTTTTTTATTTTATTTAAGTTTAGGTTTTTATTTTGTTTTTTTAGGTTTTATTTAGTTTAGGTTTAAGTTTTTAGGTTTTTAGGGTTCAGGGTTTAGGGTTTAGGGTTTAGGGTTTATGGTTTAGGGTTTAGGGTTTAAGGTTTAGGGTTTGGGGTTTAGGATTTCTAGGGTTTAGGGTTTAGGTTTTAGGTTTAGGCTTTAGGTTTTAGGTTATGGTTTAGGGTTTATGGTTTTTTTTAACAGAGAATAAATTTAGAATCCACATTCCTTCTTTTCGATTTCATCAACCAAGTAACAAACCAGGGAAGTGAGGTAATCAAATGACCTCCTTGGGGCTAGCTAAAGCCTCATGTTCTCCAAATGTCCAGACTATATACCCCTTACCATTCGATCTTATATAAATCATCACATGAAATAGAGGAAAGAGATTTCAAAATTCATACACTTAAGCTATAAGCACATGCATTTCTTATATATTTATAACTAGGATCATAACACATTATTATTTATTTATAAGCTTTTGAAAAATACATTTGGATTTAATAGTCATAATAGCCACGCATATATTAAATTAAATCAACACATGCAAGTTTACATAAAGGAAATCAATTTTATTTTTCTTGATTTTGAAAAGATGGATGCATATATTCAAATGACATACCAAATTTAACATGACTGGAAAGAGGACAATCAAATGTAAGCATGTGATTCATTCAACCAAACTAGTTCTTAAGGACAATCAAATCAAATAAGATTATTTAAAGCAAACTAAAGCTTTTTTTCTTAATTAAGTTTTGGATTTTATTTGATTTAAAGAGAAGAACAGAAATCATCACTTGTTGTTTTAAACCCATTCCCACATTAGTGATTTGATTTAATTTAAGGAAATGTAATTAAGTTTAGTTTATGGGTTAATTAAGTTAAACCCTTAATTAGATGAATTAATTACCCTTACTTATGTCACCTTAAATTAATTAACTAAATAATTATGAGCCAACATGATATACATGGAAAATAAACTTGCAATGATCTTAGGAAATAGAAGGGGCCTAATGCAATTGGATCATGATTAATAGTTCATTAGATTAAAGAACTTAATTAATTATTCTTATGGTTTTCCCACACATGTGGAGTAACCATAATTTCATTAAACTCTTTTAGGTTATTAAATACCTAAGATCTACCCCATGATTTAATTAATTAAGGTCTGATGTGATCATGATTTCAATTTGATTAAGTGATTTATTTAATTAGTTAAATCTTAATTAATTTCATTTTAAAAATGGGTGAAATGAACTTAGGGAATAGGGTCCCAACCCTATTCCTTAGTTCACTTACTGTTGAACAATGATTAAAAAATTTAATTAACCAATTTATTACTATTCATGGGATTAATTAATCATTAAATAACTTTAAAGAGTATTTAAGCTTTAATTAGTCAATTTTCCTAATTAAGTGAGCAATAAATCTTAAGAAAATCATGGGAGCGAGATATCATCCTAATAAATTAACTCATAAATTTTGAGATTAATTGTTTAAGTAATTTATGAGTAATTAACCAAATAAATTTTGTAATTAAACCTTAATTACTATTAAAAATTATTTCAAAGCATTTTATTAATTCTCCTCTGAAATACCTTTAAAATGAGTATTTATTGGCATTACTTTGATTTCTCTATGAAGTTTTATGATTTTTAGAAGTTTCAGCCATTAAAAATGATTAATTAAGCATAATTAAAGCCTAATTTCATCATGTGGTGCCCTGATGTAGTGCACTTTCCACATGGTGCCACGAGATTGGCTACTTAAAACTTATTTAACTCAGCGCCTATGTGGCAGTGGTGGATGCGCTTTCTCATCCGTCATCCGATCAGACGGCTACGATTAATCCCACAGCTTAATCAAATTAAATCAGATTGATCTAGCAGATCTAATCTTGACTGTTCATTTTGATCACACGAAACATATGGTGTGTTATCTAACATCATGCAAGTGAGGGAGAATGGAGTCCATCCTCCATTGCTCACTTGATCCAAGCTTACTCGAGCTTGGATCAACTCCAAAAGGATCCCACACCTTCATGGCTTCGATCAGAGGGGATTAAATGATCAAGATCACACGAGATGCAAGTTTTCTTTAAAAAGCTCCAACCCATTTTTTGCCTAGGATCGTTTTTGGAAGCATACCTCACGGAGCTCAACACATGCTCAAGCGATTGAGGAAGCTTCATCTAGTTGAGACAAAGCCTATTGAGCGGATTGGATCAATCCATTGGCGTTACCGAAGGCCGAGCAATGATTTGGAGCAGGCCTAGTGAAGGTGTGTACAAAGTTAATTTAAGTTTGATGGAGAAATGGGGAAGTTAAGTCTGAAATAGAAGTGTCCTATTTTAGGATGGATGGGAATGGCATTTTTCGATCAAGGAATGAGCTTGGGAGCATTGGGAATGGCTCTAGAAGGTTATCTTGCATAGCTAGGGTTTTGAGGAATGATTTTTGTGTGTATTTGAGAGGAAATAAGAGGGTGTATACCCCCTCTCCCAACTTGATGGGATGGTGGGATTGGGTTTGGCTTCTAATGGCCTTCTGATCATCTCAGAGAGTCGTGGGTGGTAGGGAGGAGCTGAGTTGGCTCGACTTGGTTGGTTGAAGGTGTGGAGGTGGTTGGCAAGGAGGAATCATGGGTGTCCTATGAGTTTTAAATGCTCCAATGGGTAGGGTGAGGTGATTTCACCTCCCATGGCTCATGGCCAGCCCAACCACCCATGGGGTCAGGTTGGGCAGTGTTCTAGGTGGACCATTGGGATAGTACCTAGTGGCCAAGGAATGGAAATGACCACTTACATGGGTGATTTGTCTCATGTGATGCCCTTGATCCAAGGGTGGAATGATCATTTGGCATTGAATTTAATTTGGCCAGATTTGAAATGAGCCAAAAGTGGGTTAGCCCAAATTTCAAGTTAATTGGAGTTGATTTGGTTAGGTTTGGCTTAATTTGACTCTTTTAAGTCAAATTGGGTTGGTTGAGTCAGGTTGACCAATTGGTCAAATTTGGCCAAATCAAGGGTTGGGTCAAGTTCATATGATCATTTAGGATGTTTTGGTTCAATTGGTTTGGTTTAGTTGGCTTATATTTGATTTTTGCTCATTTGAATTCATTTGGGTCAAATCGGTTAAGTTGACCAGTTTGACCAAATTGGTCAAATTGGCTTAGGTTGGGTGTTGGTTTGGGTTAAGTTGACCAATTGAAGATGATTTTATACTTTGGATTCAATTAATTTGAATTTAATTTTGATTTAGGCCAACTTGAACCTTTTAGTCAATTTGGTCTAAGTAGGTCAATTGCGTTCAATTGGGTCTAATCAAGGCTTTGGTCAAGTTCAACAATCAATTTAGAATGAACTTCAGCTATTAGTTGCAATCAATTTTGTTTATATTTTGATTTGATGCAATTTGGTCTTTTAAGTCAATTTGGGTCAACTTTGGTCAAGAGGGCCAATTTGGTTTGGTTTGACTTAATTTAAGGTCAAGTCATATTCAAATATTGATTTTGATTTGGTATGAATCATTAGTTTCAAGGGATTTGGCTTAGGTTGCAATTTGGCTAGTTTGGGCTCATATGGGTAAAGGGGTTGTTGACTTGGTCAAATGATCAAGTTGACTTGGTTTGACCCAATTTATGATAATTGATGAACCTATGGTGATCAACAATCATGATGGGAGGTTTTGATGGGCTTAGTTCAATACAATTTGGGTAGAATTAAAACTTGGCTCAAATAGGTCAAATTGGCCACTTTGGGTCAAGTAGACCAATTAGGTTTAGCTGGCTTGATTTTGGGTTGAGTTTGATTGAGTTTAGTTTATATATGGATTTGGGATTGATATGTAAATTCAATTGTTATTGGCTTGGGTTCAAATGGGTTTTTGTTCATTTGAATATTTCAAGTAAAAAGGGTTAAGTTAGGTTTGACTTGGGTTGATTTTAGTTTGGCTTGATGATTACAGATTTCATTTATATATGTGAATATGATTAAAGGCATGATTTATTCATGAGAAAATCAATTGAACATGGGTTTTGGAATGAAGGAATTTGGCTAAGTCCATAGAGTTGGGGCAAGTGTCTTAGGTTTGGATTTTGATTTAGTTTGATTTAGTTTTGATGATTTAAATGTATATTTCATTTAAATTTTGAATATGATTGAAAATATGATTGATTTGTGATATATCAATTGAGTTTGACTTGATTTGGATTAAGATGTGGCTAAGTCCATGGGATAGGTCATATGGCTAAGTCTATGTCGGCTTCTTCCGGGAAGAAAAATACCATACCTGGTTAGCCAACGTCATCCCAGTTAAGAAAAAGAATGGACAAATTCATACATGAGTTGATTTTAGGGATTTAAATAAAGCATGACTAAAAGATGAATTTCCACTACCAATCACGGGCGATAGCGGACATTTCTCGACTCATCACGATCTTCTCTTTCATGGATACCGATATAACCAAATAAAGATTGCGCTTGAAGATGAAAGAAACACTGCTTTTAAAACCCCGATCAGAATATTTTTCTATAAGGTCATGCCTTTCAGTGTTAAAAATGTCAGTGATACATACCAATGGGCTTTGACTCGAATATTTGACGAACTCATTCATTATCAAGTAAAGTACTATGTTGATGATCTCGTGGTCAAAAGTAGAAGAAATGGAAGACCATCCTTTTGCATTGAGAGTAGTTTTTGAATTATTAAGACAATTTAACCTCAAAATGAATCTCCTGAAGTGTGCATTCAGAGTAGCTTCATGGAAATTCTTTGGGATTGTTGTCTGACACTAGGGAATTGAAATCATCTGGAGAAGATCCAAGTGATATTAGAAATTCCACCCCCCCTAAAAGATTAGCTCAACTCAAATTAATCCAAGGGTGGTTGGCATATCTAAGATGCTTTATATCATACCTATTGGGAAGATGTCAGCCATTCTCAGCACTTATCAAAAAGGATGCCAAGTTTAACTGGAATGATAAGTGTGAGCATGCCTTCAAAGAAATCAAGCATTACCTAATGACACCACTGGTTCTAGCAACCCCGTTCCCGGGCAAGCCACTCAAACTTTACACTACTGTGTTAGATGACTCCCTTGGTTCTTTGTTGGCCCAAGTCAATGATGAAGGAAAGGAAAACACACTCTACTACCTCAGCCATTGTCTAATCTCTACTAAAGCTAATTATCCACCCATTAAGAAGTATTGCCTAGCTTTAATCTTTGCATCCCAAAAGCTATAACACTACATGCTTCCTCATAAAGTGAACTTAATCTCTAAAATCAATCCACTATAGTATCTCCTGATACGGCCGACTCTATACGGATGATTGCCATGACGGTCCATTATCCTCTCGCTGTTTGACATTACCTTCATACCTTTCCATGCTGACAATACCTTCATAGCCCTCCGTGTGGTGAAAGTACAAGCGTTAGTGGATTTTTTTTCAGCACACCCCCTTTCTGTTGACTTTCCACTTAGTGTGATCTCCCTGATGAACAAATCATGAACTTAGGGGATACTAGCATTCACTGCTGGGAGATGTACTTTCATGGTGCAGCTTCCTCTCAAAGAGGAGAAAAACCTTAATCTACTATTCCAAGGAAGGCAGGCGTAACAATAGTTCTCTTAACTCCAGACTGCGATGTAATGAGATTCTCATATCATTTGTCCAATCTTTGTGCCAACAATGAAGTCGAATATGAGGCTCTAACTACCGGTCTGGAGTTAGCTGTTACGCTAAGCATCTAGAACTTCAACATCTTTAGAAATTCTCAGCTAGTTATCAACCAAATCACTGGGTCTTATAAGGTTATAAATCCCAAGCTCCATCACTACTATAAGTACACCATGGAGTTATTGGCCCAAATCCCAGAGGTTACCAATTATTGGATTCCTCGAGGAGAGAACATCGAAGCATATGTTTTACCCAAGATTGCCAAGAAGTTGGCATGTCCTGAGGATGAGTCCATATCAATAAAGATCCAAAATAGACAAGTCTTATCCCTTATTAATATTGAACTCATCAAAATGTACTCTCTCGAAGGGGAGGTTTTCCTTGCCAAGAAGGATGAGGAGTTAGATTGGAGGCAACCATTCATGGATTACATAAATAAAGGAAAACTACCTCAAGAGAAGTCCCAAGCTCATCAGATGAAGTAGAGAGCAGTTTCCTACCCTCTTGTGGATGGTGTCTTATACCGACGGTCTTTCGATCATATGTGGTTAAGTTATTTAGACAAGCACAAAGCCCATAAGATCATGACTGAGGTACACTCAGGATTATGTGGAGCTAACCAATCTGGTCCAAAGATGAAAGCCAAGATCAAGAGACTAGGATACTATTGGTCATCGATGATCAAAGATTGCATGGATATGACTAGGAGATGCCACCAATGTCAAATACACGGTGTGGTTCTACACTAAACAACCAACATTCTACATCCTACATTAGCCTCATGGCCATTCGAGTGTTGGGGTACCGACATAGTGGGTCCGATTGATCCTCTTTCTTCCAAGGTTCATCAGTTCATCTTAGCTGCTACTGACTACTTTTTCAAATGGCGAAGGTGATTCCGCTCAAAAAAGTCATAGTTCAGCATGTGCTTCAGTTTTTTAGGAATCATATCTTATATATGTTCGGAGTGCCTCAATGAATTATATCTAATAATGGTACTGCAATCAAGACAACTGAGATCAACAACTTTTCTTAGAGACACAACATAGATTGGAGATATTCTACCATCAACTACCCAAGGGCAAATAGCTTAGTAGAAGCCTTCAACAAAACTCTCATTTAAAAACTAAAGAAGAAACTTAATAATAATAAGCGATAGTGGCATGAGCAATTAGTTGAAGCCTTGTTGGTGTACCACACCATATATAGAACTCAATGTAAGTATACTCTTTTCTCCTTATTGTATGTGTTCGAAGCTGTTCTAACATTAGAGGTCCAACTCCCATCACTAAGGATAATTATGGGTAACAAGATCACAACAGAGCAAAATGCCAAGTTGCAGTTTGAATAGCTTAAAAGTTTGGATGAGAGACGCCTACGGGCATGCCAAAACCTCAAGTTGTGCAAAGTAAAAATGATTCAAGCTCACAACAAGTTGGTACATCCTAGGGCATTTCAAGTAGGAGAGCTTATTTTTGTTCTAAGGAGGCTGATTGTTTCTCGTCATAAGATGGGAGGCAAGTTTGAACCCACTTGGGAAGGCCCTTTTTCCATAAAGAAGGCCAACTTTTCTAATCAAATGGCTCTACTTAAAGAGATATTATAAATCATGTTTCATAAAAATTATCATCAATGAAAATCCCATTTTGAATTCGGTCTCTTCCATGTTGAAAGTATTCTTATTTATGAATCCACCATGATGTGTTTAGGGTAGGTGTAAGGAACCAGAGCGGCATCTTATCCTTCATTGACACAACACAAACACAAACTACACACAAACATATAAAATAAACACATAACTTTTATCTCAGGCTACTCTGAGTTGAGATAATGCCCCTAATGGCACTCACTTAGTAACTGCTCTAGGTCAGGCTGACAAGCTACCCTGCTAGTGTGTCACCCTATTGGTCTTCTTACTTCGGAGGATATAAATCTGCTACACTTTCTTTCCTTACTTGGCCACTACACACTAATGAGTGCCTTGTTAGTTTGGTAGGCCTTACTGTGTGGCCAGTAAGCAACCTCATGTTGGCTATGTTTAAGAAGATGTTAGTCTGCTACACTTTCTTCTTGGATTAACCATCATGCACTAACTGGGTTGAGTATATTTAAGGTTTAGGATAAGTACCCTAGTAGCTCCTTCCCTCCTGATTGCTTCAAGTTTGGGTCAAGTCCTTCATTGGGACTGTGCCCTTAGTAGTCGCTCTAGGTCAGATAGCATCTGTCCCTCATGACAGATTATCTCGATGATCAGTTCAGCTTGGAAAGTTGTAAGCCTACACGCTTTCTTTCTGAATTGATCATTGCACACCGATGGGCACCTTAAGTTATTTGGTTCTCACTATGCTGACAGATACACCTTAGGTTGGTTACTTCTCGCGCCTTAGGATACACCACTCATGGCAGATGTAAGTTTTCTACGGTTTCTCTTTGAGTTGGCCACTGTACACCTATAAGCTTTCTTTTTTAGAGCTCAGCATACGCTCCTAATAGCACCTCCCCTGTTGGCACTATATTTGGATCACATCCTTTGTG
This sequence comes from Cymbidium sinense, assembly GCA_021442155.1. Taxonomy (NCBI): domain Eukaryota; kingdom Viridiplantae; phylum Streptophyta; class Magnoliopsida; order Asparagales; family Orchidaceae; genus Cymbidium; species Cymbidium sinense. Next base: position 73,299,697 of record CM038216.1, read on the forward strand.
ATCACATTTAGACACTACCCAGGTTACTATCGGATTGGACAGTTCCCCTTTCATAGTACCCACCCCTGTGGTTGGAGAATATGTCCTGTGGATGTGTAGATTCTCCCTTGGTCCAGTAAATCTAAGATAGGTTAAGGCTGACATGGGCCTTTCTCAATGTGGTCCCTCGCACACCAACAGATTCCATGTAAACATATAAATAAAATATACATTCACTTGTGGATTAGGATGACACCCATAGCGGTACCTTTTCCCAAGAAGGTATCCTATTTTTAGGCCAGTGTCAGCAAAACTCCTTATAGGAATCGTCTGACTACTCTTGAGTTGATATAAATCCCCAGCGACATCCACTCAATAGTCTCCCCTAAGTCAGGTTTGATTTATTATGCTACCAACAGGTCTCCCCAGCGGTTGTTCCCTGCTTTAGAAGATGTTAGTCTGCTACGCCTTCTTCCTAGCACAGCCATTGCATGCTGAAAAGTAACCCCTTAAGTTGGCTAGCTTTACCCAGGGCTAGTAGACTATCCTTTTGGATTTGTAAATCTGAGATAGGATAAGTTCGATATAGCCCCTTCCCAATATGTCCATCACACACCGACATGGACAAAAAATTAAATCTATCAAATTTGACCAAGCTCACATCTTCAGCAGATATGCCCTCAATTTGAAATCAAACTAGACCAAACAAACCATATCAAATCACTTGAAATTAAGGTAAAATTAATCCTTACTATTTTAGAGTTAACATAAGTTCCTAGTGGCATTCACTCTATAGTCGCCATAGGTCAGCATCGATTTGTTGTGCATCCAATAGGTCACCCCAGCAGTTATTCCTCACTTTAGAATATGTAAGTCTACTACGTCTTCTTCCTAGCACAACAATTGCACATTGAAAGGCAACCCCTTAGGTTGGCTAGCTCTACCCTACAGCCAGTAGACTATTTGGATTTGTAAACCTGTGGTAGGTCAAGGTTGATATAGCTCCTTCTTAGTTCATACACTGACTGGGCCTATAAATAAACTCAGATGAATTTAAACCCAATCTGATTTTCCCGAGTGGATTTAAATCATACTCTTCTCCCTAGTGGAGCCTCAAATAATATATAAACAAGTCAAGCAAATAAATCAAATTCAAAACCAACCTCCCTAGTGGAGCCAAATTAAACCAACTCCCCTAGTAGAGCCTAAATCAAAGAAATCCAACCAAAACTCTTATCCCTAGTGGATACATCCCCAAATAAATCTATCAAATCAAACACAAATTTCAATCCCCAGCAGATAGCCTGGACCTACTTCCCTAGTGGAAGGTTCATATACCCGATCCCCAGCGAACTCCAGCCCGTATCTCTAGTAGATATGCCTCCACATCAATTAAAACAAGACAAATTAAAGTTAATTTGATCTTAATCCTTGTTGGATTATAAATTCTTATCCCTAGTGGATCTTATTTCCACAAGTCATATAATCAAATCAAATTCAAACCTTATCCCCAACAGATTTTTTTATTCTATGCCCTCGACATAGACCCCTCACATGTCATATCCAATGCATGTGTGATCTCCTAGCGGATCTCCCTCCATGTCCTTGACATGTAATTCTCATCAAATCTTATTTCTTCTCTTATGCACACCTTTAATACTTCAACCAAAAGCCTAACAATGTATTCATTCAAATTACATCATCTTAACATTATAATCAACATTTTATGATTTGTGTTTGTGCAAAATCAAACTAACTATGCAATATCATGCTAAACATATTATAGTGTGAATTAAAATACTATATTATATTATAATATATGATGTTATATTATAATTTGCTATAATATAATATATTGTCTAGCATTACACCTCATAGAATCACTTAAAAGGAACAAATAACAAATTTTCTTCAAAATATGAATAATGTTCATTTTGGATATAAAATTGTTATTTTTTCTATTATAAATGGTGCAAAATAGCATAATTTTTGTGTTGCTTCTTGGTGTGTGCCATGTATTTGCCAAAATTCTTCAATCTCAACCCTCAAATTAACATTTTTCTGAGTTTTGACCAAATGTATTATAAAAATGTAAAACATACTAAAATATACAATAACATTTAGTAACACACCACCACATTCATATATATGTGAAGTTATATTGTTATGTACATTATATTTTAATATGCTTTCATAGAATATATTATCTTACATTACACCTTAAAATGAATCACTTTAAGCAAAAAATTTATAAAATTTTGTTGAAAAATGATCATTTATTTTGGATGCAAAAATCCATTCTTTCGATTAAATGACACACCATTGCACACCCTAATGATGTTCCCTACAGCTTACCTTAAATTTGGCCAAATCCCATCATCTATGTGTATAAATCAATATTTTTATGAATTATGCCAGTACAAACTCTACTACATCATACTATAATAAACTAAAATATGCTAAACAATAAGTAGTAATACACAATAGTATGTTATAATGCATGATGCTACACTATGTTATGGCATCCTATATTATAATACATTATAACATATTTTATTATATTATATTGTATATCACATCACAATGGATTGCCTAAGACAAAAAATCATAAAATTAGTCTAAACAATAAAAAACTATATATTTAAGTTATATCAGTTACATATTTTAAATTGAAATAATATATTATGATGCCATGCTTTAACTATTACGAATTTGGCTAAATTCTACCATTTTATAGTCTAAATCAAAATTTTTATAAATAATGCTAGTGTAGGCTCAATTGGATGATTGTAAAATACTAAAAAAATTTAAAATGCACATAATAATATATTATGATTCATGATGTTGTACTATGCTACAGCAAATAATATTTATTTTGAACATAAAATCTTACTTTCTAAACTACAAGTGGCGTAGCACACCTTTGGTACTACAACCTAATTCCCACTTCAAATTTAACAAATTTCATCATCTGATTTATTAAAACAATATTTTTATGATTTATATTAATATAGACTATAAGGCACAATACCATAATATATAAAAACATTTCAAAACATCTCATAACATCCAAAAACATGTCACTACATGCTCAAATATATGATGCAACATTATACTATAATATATGGTATTATAATATGATTTAGGGCTAGAGTTTAAGGTATTCAAATCTTTAATAGTGAAGGGAAAGTCTCTTGAAGACATTTCTTTAACTACCATAACTATGTTAGGATTAGGTCATTCTTTAGATCTACTCCTAATGACATATGTATTCAAGTTTAGAGTTTAGGGTTTAGGGTTAAGGTTTTTGGTTAGTTTTGGGTTTAGGGTTTAAGGTTAGTTTAGAGTTTAGGGTTTTAGGTTAATGGTTTAGGATTTATGGTTTAATGTTTAAGGTTTATGGTTTTTAGGGTTTAGGATTTAGGTATTATGGTTTAGGGTTTAGGGTTTAGGGTTTAGGTTTAGGGTTTAAGTTTTAGTTTAGGGTTTAGGGTTTATGATTTTTTAACAAAGAATAAATTCAAATTCAAAATCTCTTCTTTTCAATTTCATCAACTGAGTAGCACACCAAGTTTTCTAAGACACAAGAGATGACATAGATAAAAAATGGGCACCCATATAGCAAATTAAAAATCCTAGATAAGTAGAACCATCACTAATAAAAAAACATTGTTCTATAAGTAGCAGATTGGATTGGCCATTCTTCAGTTTCACCAATTCCAATCAGAATCACCCTCGCCTCTCGAGTAGTGGGATCTGCCATCATATCCCAATGTCTCCCTCTACTACCACCATGGTTGTAACCTCCATCACTCCTCTCGCCTCCATTACCACCACAACTCTGACCACCACCTCCATATCCACCAGCACCTCCAGATCCCCCTCCACCACTACGATAACCACCTCCTCAACCTTCCCCTCCACTGTTAGATCTAGACTAAGCCTAGTTGATAGTGATGTTCCTACTGTCAAGGTTCTTCCCATTCTTATAATTTATGGTTAGTTTAGGGTATAGGGTTTAGGATTTAGTGTCAATTTAGGGTTTAGGGTTACTTTAGAGTTTAGCATTTAGGGTATAGTGTTTGGGGTTTAAAGTTTATGGTTGCAGGTTTTAGGGTTTAGGGTTTAGGGTTTAGAGTTTAGGGTTTAAGATTTTAGGGTTTAGGGTTTTAGGTTTAGGGTTCTGGGTTTTAGGGTTTAGGGTTTAGGGCATAGGGTTTCGGGTTTAAGGTTTAGAGTTTTAGGGTTTAGGGTTTAGGGTTTAGGTTTAGGATTTAGGGTTTATGGTTTAGGGTTTAGGGTTTAGGATTTAGGGTTTAGGTTTTCTTAATTAAGTAAATCAGTAGGTTTAAGTTTATATAGTTTATTTTTTTTATGTAGGTTTATTTTTTATTTTTATTTAGTTTAGTTTATTTATTTTAGGTTAATTTATTTTAGTTTAGGATTTTTATTTTAGTTTATTTTTTAGGTTTAGGTTTATTTTTTAGTTTAGTTTTTTTTTTAGGTTTAGGTTTTATTTTTTATTTTTAGGTTTAGGTTTAGGTTTTTATTGTTTAGGTTTGAGGTTTTTATTTAATATTTATTTTAAGGTTTTATTTTTTAGTTTAGGTTTAGGTTTATTTTTAGATTATTATTTTTATTTAGTTTATGTTTAGGTTTAGCTTTAGTTTATTTTGAGTTTAGATTTAGGTTTTATTTATTTTAGTTTAGTTTATTTTAGTTTAGGTTTATGTTTTATTTCTTTTGTTTATACTATTTTTATTTTAAGTTTGGTTTTTTTTAGTTTTGGGTTTAGGTTTTATTTTTAAGTTTAGGTTTTTAATTAGTTTTTATTTTATTTTAAGTTTATTTTTTTTATTTTAGGTTTAGTTTTTATTTTACTTAAGTTTTTTATTTTATAGTTTAGTTTATGTTTTTATTTATTTTATTTTAGTTTAGTTTTTAGTTTTTATTTTATTTTCTTTTTTGTTTTAGGTTTAGGTTTAGGTTTTAGTTTATATTTTTATTTTATTTTATTTTTTTATATTTTGGTGTAGGTTTTTTTATTTATTTTATTTTTAGGTTTTATTTAGTTTAAGTTTTTAGCTATTTATGGTTTAGGGTTTTGGGTTTAGGGTTTAGGGATAGTTTATGGTTTAGGGTTTGGGGTTTAGGATTTAGTGTTTGTGGTTTAGGATTTAGGTTCTAAGTTTTGGGTTGAAGTTTTAGTTTAGGGTTTAAGGTTTTTTTTTAACAAAGAACAAATTCATATTCAACATTTCTTCTTTTCAATTTCATCTATCAAGTAACAACCCAAGTTTTATAAGACACAAGCAACAACATAAGTAAAAAATGAGCAGCCATAGGGAAAATCAAAATCCCAAGATAAGTAGAACTATCTCTACTATGTAGACACAGTTCATATCGTGATTTGATTGTTGTTCTTTAGTTCTCTAGTTCCCAGCCACCACCTCCTCTCAGTAGCGGATGACATCATATCCCCGATCTCTCCCTCCGCCACCACCATAGCTGTAACCTCCATCGTTCCTCCCGCCTCCATAACCACCACTACTCTGAGCACCTCCTCCATATCCACGAGTACTTATAGATCCCCCACCTCCATAAAGATAACCGCCGCCTCCACCTTTGCCTCCACCGGATCTACTGAGGAGCCAGTTGGGGTGATGTTCTTGCCATCAAGGATCTGCACATTCTTAGGGTTTAGGGTTAGTTTAAGGTTTTAGGATTTAGGGCTAATTTAGGGTTTAAGGTTTAGGGTTTAGGGTTTAGGGTTTACGATTTTAGGGTTTAGGGTTTAGGGTTTGGGGTTTAGGGTTTAGGGTTTTAGGATTAGGTTCACAGTTTAAGGTTTTAAGGTTTAGGGTTTAGGGTTTAGGGTTTAGGGTTTATGGTTTAGGGTTTAGGGTTTAGAGTTTAGGGCTTTAGGGTTTAGGGTTTTGGGTTTAGTGTTATAGATTTAGGGTTTTAGGTCTAGCATTTAGGGTTTAGGATTTAGGGTTTAGGGCCTAGGATTTAGGGTGTAGTGGATTTTTTAAAAAAAAATTAAGTAAGCTACTAGTTTAAGTTTATTTAGTTCATTATTTTATTTTCTTATTTGAGTTTATTTTATTTTTTATTTTTATTTATGTTTATTTTTTATTTTTATTTAGTTTAGTTTATTTATTTTAGTTTATTTATTTTAGTTTAAGTTTTTTATTTTAGTTTATTTTATAGATTTAGGTTTATTTTTTAGATGAATTTTATTTTTTATTTTATTTTGTTATTTATTTTTATTTTAAGGTTTAGGTTTTTTATTTTATTTTTTTATTTTAAGTTTATTTTTTAGTTTAGGTTTAGGTTTATTCTTAGTTTATTTTATTTTATTTAGTTTAGGTTTAGGTTTTATTTATTTTAGTTTAGGTTTAGTTTTTAGGTTTAGTTTTTAGGTTTTTTTTTAGGTTTAGGTTTTTATATAGTTTTTATTTTATTTTATTTTTTGTTTATTTTATTTTTGTTTTTTGATTATTTTTTATTTTATTTAGGTTTTATATTTTTAGGTTTACTTTATTTTTTAATTTAGTTTAGCTTTTTATTTATTTTATTTTAATTTCATTTTATTTTTTATTTTAATTTATTTGTAGGTTTATGTTTTTATTTTATTTTATTTTTTTATTATATTTAGGTTTAGGTATTTTTATTTAACTTATTATTAGGTTTTATTTAGTTTAGGTTTAGGTTTTTAATTTTTTAGGGTATAGGGTTTAGGGTTTAGGGTTATTTTCTATTTTTTTTTTTAGGGTTTAGGGTTTAGGGTTTAGGTTTAGGGTTTAGTGTTAAGGCTTTAGGGTTTTTTGGGTTTAGGGTTTTGGGTTTTGGGTTACTTTTATGTTTAGGGTTTAAGGTTTGGAGTTTAGGATTTATGATTTAGGTTTAGGGTTTAAAGTTTAGGGTTTTTTTTAAACTAAGTAAACCTGTAGGTTTAGGTTTATTTAGTTTAATTTTAATTATTTTAGTTTATTTTATTTTATACTTTTATTTAGGTTTATATTTAATTTCATTTAATTTAGTTTATTAATTTTAGTTTAGCTTTTTTATTTTCGTTGAGTTATATTTTTATTTCATTTTTTAGGTTTACATTTTATTTTTTATCTTTTGGTTCAGGTTAAGGTTTTTATTTTATTTTTTAGGTTTAGGTTTTAAGTATTATTATAGGTTTATTTTTAGGTTTTATTTTATAGTTTAGGATTAGGTTTATTTTTAGTTTATTTTATTTTGGTTTATGTTTAGGTTTCATTTATTTTATGTTTAGGTTTAGGTTTTATTTATTTTATTTTAGCTTTATTATAGTTTTTATTTTATTTTTATTTTAGGTTTAGTGTTTTTTTATTTAGGGTTTAGGTTTTATTTTTTATTTAATTTTAAGTTTTATTTTAAGGTTTATTTTTTAGGTTTAGGTTTTTATTTTGTTTTTTATTTTATTTTAGGTTTATTTTATTTTATTTAGTTTAGTTTTATTTTATTTAGGTTTTTTTAGTTTAGTTTAGGTTTTTATTTATTTTTGTTTAGTTTTTATTTTTTATTTTACTTCCTTTTTTTGTTTAAGTTTAGGTTTAGGTTTTAGTTTATGTTTTTATTTTATTTTTTTAAGTTATTTATTTCTTTATTTATTTTATTTTTAAGTTTTACTTAGTTTAGGTTTTGGTTTTTAGCTTTTTAGGGTTTAGTGATTAGGGTTATTTTAGGGATTAGGGATTCGGGTTTAGGGTTTATGGTTTAGGGTTTAGGGTTTAGGTTTTATTTATTTTAGTTTAGTTTATTTTAGTTTTTGTTTAGGTTTATTTTATTTGGTTTATTTTATTTTTATTTAGGTTTAGGTTTAGGTTTTATTTATTTTAGTTTAGTTTATTTTAGTTTAGGTTTAAGTTTATTTTATTTTGTTTATTTTACTTTTTATTTTAAGTTTAGGTTGTTTTTTTGGTTAAGGTTTAGTTTTTTTTTAAAACTTTTTTTTATGTTTTATTTTTAGGTTTATTTTTTAGGTTTAAGTTTTTATTTCATTTTTATTTTATTTTATTTTTTGTTTATTTTATTTTAATTTTACATCTAGTTTTTATTATATTTAGGTTTTTTATTATTAGGTTTACTTTATGTTTTAATTTAGTTTGGGTTTTTATTTATTTTATTTATTTTTATTTTTATATTTATTTTATTTTATTTTTAGGTTTAGATTTTTATTTTATTTTATTTTTTATTACATTTATGTTTAGGTATTTTTATTTATCTTATTATTATGTTTTATTTAGTTTAGGACTAAGTTTTTAAGGTTTAAGGTTTAGGGTTTAAAGTTTAGGGTTTTAATGTTAAGGGTTTTAGGGTTTAGGGTTTAGGGTTTAGGGTTTAAGGTTAGGGTTTAGGGTTTAAAGTTTAGGGTTTAGTGTTTAGGCTTTAGGATTTAGGGTTTAGGGTTTAGGGTTAGTTTTAGGGTTTAGGGTTTACACTTGAGGGTTTAGGATTTAGGGTTAAGGCTTAGGGTTTAGTGTTTTTTTTAGAAAAAAATTAATTAAACTGGTACGTTTGGGTTTATTTAGTTTATTTTTTATTTATTTTAGTTTATTTTATTTTTAATTTTATTTAGTTTTATTTTTTATTTTTAATTAGTTTCATTTATTTATTTTAGGTTTATTTATTTTAGTTTACCTTTTTTATTTTAATTTTTTTTTGTTTAGGTTTATTTTTAGTTGATTTTTCTTTTTATTTCATTTATTAGGTTTAGGTTTTATTTTTTATTTATAGGTTTAAGTTTAGGTTTTTATTTTAATTTTTTAGGTTTTGGTTTTAAGTTTTTAGTTTATGTTTATTTATATGTTTTGTTTTTTAGTTGAGGTGTATGTTTTATTTTTAGGTTTAGGTTTTTATTTCATTTTTATTTTATTTTATTTTTATTTTACATCTAATTTTTATTATATTTAGGTTTTTATTATTAGGTTTACTTTATGTTTTAATTTAGTTTGGGTTTTTATTTATTTTATTTATTTTTATTTTTATATTTATTTTATACTTTAATGTTTAGGGTCTTAAGGGTTAGGGTTTAGGGTTTAAGGTTTAAAGTTTAGGGTTTAGTGTTTAGGCTTTGTGGATTTAGGGTATTTTTAGGGTTAGTTTTAGGGTTTAGGGTTTACTGAGGGTTTAGGATTTAGGGTTTGGGTTTAGGGTTTTTTTTAGAAAAATCAATTAAACGTAGGTTTTATTTAATTTTATTTTATTTATTTTAGTTTATTTTATTTTTAATTTTTATTTAGGTTTATTTTTTTTTTAATTAGTTTTGTTTATTTATTTTATGTTTATTTATTTTTGGTTTATTTATTTTAGTTTACCTTTTTTATTTTAATTTTTTTTTGGTTTAGGTTTATTTTTTAGTTGATTTTTCTTTTTATTTCATTTATTAGGTTTAGGTTTTATTTTTTATTTATAGGTTTAAGTTTAGGTTTTTGTTTTAATTTTTTAGGTTTTGGTTTTAAGTTCATAGTTTATGTTTATTTATATGTTTTGTTTTTTAGTTGAGGTGTAAGTTTATTTTTTTATTTTTAGTTTAAGTTTAGTTTAGTTTTAGTTTATTTTAAGTTTAGGTTTTTTTTTTGTTTAGGTTTAGCTTTAATTAATTTTTTTATTTTATATTTATTTTAGGTTTGGTTTTTTTTAGTTTATTTTAGTTTTTTTATTTTTTATTTATTTAGGTTTATTTTTTCAATTTAGGTTTTTTTTGTTATTATTTTATTTAATTTTAGGTTTATTTTATTTTTATTATAGGTTTAGTTTTTTATTTTATTTAGGTTTTTTAGAGTAGTTTAGGTTTTCATTTATTTAATTTTAGTTTAGTTTTTATTTTTTTTCTATTTTAGTTTAGGTTTAGGTTTAGGTTTTAGTTTATGTTTTACTTTGGTTTACTTTTTTTATTTTATTTTATTTTAGGTTTTTTATTTATTTTATTTTTACATTTTATTTAGTTTAGGCTTAGGTTTTTAGCTTTTTAGGGTTACAGTTTAGGGTTTAGGGTTTAGGATTTAGGGTTTAGGTTTTAAGTTTTGGGTTTAAGTTTTTGTTTAGGGTTTAAGGTTTTTGTTAACAGAGAACAAATTCATATTCAACATTTTTTTTCTTTTCGATTTCATCAACCAAGTACCCCAATTTTCTAAGATATGTTTATGATGATCAAAATGAGGAGCCATAGAGCAAATCAAAATCCCTAGATAAGTATAACCTTTCTACAGAAAGACAGTTCCATAAGAAGCTCGGATCTATTATTCTTGGTTTCTCCAATTCCCATCAACTCCCTAGCCTCGATTAGCGATCCACCATCATATCTGATCTCTTCCTCCGCCACCACCATTTGTAACCTTTGTCGCCATCCCGCCTCCTTAACCACCTGCTGACCACCACCTCCATATCCACCAAGACCTCAGATCCCCACCACCACTCGGATAATCGCCATTTGCCTCCATGCCATATCTAGATTGAGCCTGGTTGGTGATTTATTTTAGGTCTATTTATTTTAATTTAGCTTTTTTATTTTAGTTTCTCTTTTAGTTTTATGTTTATTTTTTAGTTTAGTTTTATTTTTATTATATCTTTTAGGTTTTGGTTTATTTTTATTTTTAGGTTTAGGTTTAGGTTTTATTTTATTTTTTAGGTTTAGGTTTTAGGTTTTTATTTTAATTTTTTTTTAATTTACATTTACATTTATTTTTAGTTTATTTTATTTTATGTAGTTTAGGTTTTAGGTTCAGTTTATTTTAGGTTTATGTTAAGGTTTTATTTATTTTAGTTTAGTTTATTTTAGTTTAGGATTATGTTTATTTTATTTTGTTTATTTTAGGTTTAGTTTTTTTTTTAGTTTAGGGTTTAGGTTTTATTTTTTAAGTTTAGTTTTTTATTTAGTTTTTATTTTATTTTATTTTAGGTTTATTTTATTTTTATTTTACGCTTAGTTTTTATTTTATTTAGGTTTTTTATTTTTGTGTTTTTTTAGTTTAGTTTAGGTTTTATTTATTTAATTTTACATTCATTTTTATTTTTTTATTTTTTTATGTTTAAATTTAGGTTTATATTTAGGTTTTAGTTTAAGTTTTTATTTTATTTAGGTTTAAGCTTTTTTATTTGATTTATTTTTAGGTTTTATTTAGTTTAGGTTTAGGTTTTAGGTTTCTAGGATTTAGGGTTTAGGGTTTGGGGTTTATGGTTTAGGGTTTAGGGTTGTAGGTTTTAAGGTTTAGGGTTGTAAAGTTTAGGGTTTAGGGTTTATGGTTATAGGTTTAGGGTTTAGGGTTTAAAGTAAGTTTTATGTTTTAGGGTTTAGTGTTTAGGATTTAGGTTTTAAGGTTTAGTGTTTTGGGTTTTGATTTTTTTTTAATTAAGTAAATTAGTAGGTTTAGGTTTATTTAGTTTATTTCTTAGTTATTTTAGTTTATTTTATTCTTTTTATTTAGGTTTATTTTTATTTTTATTTAATTTAGTTTATTTATTTTAGGTTTATTTATTTTAGTTTAGGTTTTTTATTTTGGTTTATTTTTTAGGTTTGGGTTTATGTTTATGTTTATTTTTTAATTTTGTCATATTTTTTTCTTTTACGTTTAGCTTTTATTTTTTATTTTGAGGTTTAGGTTTAGGTCTTTATTTTATTTTTTTGGCATAGGTTTTAGGTTTTTATTTTAAGTTTATTTTTAGGTTTTAATTTTTAATTTAAGCTTAGGTTTAGATTTATTTTATTTTATTTTGTTTAGGTTTAGGTTTAGCTTTTATTTATTTTTATTTTGTTTATTTTAGTTTAGGTCTAGGTTTATTTTATTTTGATTATTTTAGCTTTTGATTTTTTTCTTTAGGGTTTATGTTTTGTTATTTATTTATTTTTATGTTTATTTTTTATGTTTAGGTTTCTATTTAGTTTTTATTTTATTTAAGTTTTTAATTTTTAGGTTTATTTATTTTTTTTAGGTTTAATTTAGGTTTTTATTTATTTTAATTTGGTTTATTTTTTTATTTTTTTATCTTATCATATTTTTCATGTTTAGGTTTAGGTTTAGGTTTTTGTTTAGGTTTTTATTTTATTTTATTTTATTTATTTTATTTAGGTTTAGGTTTTATTTTATTTTTAGGTTATATTTAGTTTAGGTATAAGTTTTTAGATTTTTAGTGTTTAGGGTTTAAGGATTTGTGTTTAGGGTTTAGCATTTAAGGTTTAGGGTTTAGGGTTTAGGATTTTAGGGAGGATTTAGGGTGGAGTTTTAGTGGAGGTGGGTAGGGTTTAGGGTTTAGTTGGGTTTAGGTGGGAGGGTTTAGTGTTTTAGGGTTTAGGGTTTAGAGTTGTTGGCTTAGGGTTTAAAGTTTAGAGTTTAGGGTTAGTTTTAGGGTTTAGATTTACAGTTAGGATTATATTTATTTATTTATATTTATTTATTTCTTTTTAAATTAAGTAAACTAGTAGGTTTATGTTTATTTCGTTTTTTTATTTTAGTTTATTTTATTTTTTATTTTAATTTTCATTTTTTATTAGTTTAGCTTATTTATTTTAGGTTTACTTATTTTAGTTTAGGTTTTTTTGTTTTTGTTAATTTTTTGTTTGTGTTTTGGTTGATTATTGTTTTATTTAGTTTTTTTATTTTTATTTTTTAGGTTTCAATTTTTTTTTTGCTTTTAGGTTTAGGTTTATGTTTTATATCATTTTTTAGGTTTACATTTTAGGTTTTTATTTTATTTTTAATTTTAGTTTTTATTTTTTTTGTTTATGTTTAGGTTTATTTTTAGTTTATTTAATTTAATTTTGTTTAGGTTTATGTTTAGGTTTTATTTAGTTTAGTTTAGTTTATTTTAGTTTAGGTTTAGGTTTATTTTTTTTATTTTAGGTTTAATTTATATTTTTAGTTTTGGGTTTGGGTTTTATTATTTATTTATTTTTAGGTTTAATTTTTAAGTTTAGGCTTTTATTTAGTTTTTATTTTATTTTATTTTATTTTAGGTTTATTTTATTTTTATTTTACGTTTAGTTTTTATTTTATTTAGGTTTATTATTCTTAAGTTCATATTATTATTTTTGTTTAGTCTAAGTTTTTATTTATTATATTTTAGTTTATTTTTAATTTTTTATTTTATTTTATTTTTAGGTTTTGGTTTAGGTTGTAGTTTAGGTTTTTATTTTATTTTATTTATTTTAATTTCTTAGGTTTTTTTAGGTTTAGTTTTGTTTTTTTAATTTGGTTTTGTTTGGGTTTTGTGTTTTGGTTTACACCTTAGGTTTGTGGTTGTGCTTTTATGGTTTAGTTTAGTTTGTTTCAGAAACTTAGTTTAGGGTTAATTTAGGGTTAGCTTTAGGGTTTAAGGTTTAGAGTAGGGTTTTAGTGTTTAAGATTGTGGTTTGGCTCTGTTTTAGTGTTTGGTGGTCTCTGAGTTTTAAGGTTTTGGCAGTTAGAGTTTTTAGTTGTGGTTTGTGGTCAGTATGTGATTTTTATGGTTGGGTTTTAGGTTGCAGGTTTAGTGGGTTGAAGTTTAGGGTTATTTTATGGTTTAGGGTTTAGGATAGATACTTTAGGTTTGGGTTTATTTTAAAAAATTAACCAAATCAACAGTTTAGATTTATCAGTTTATTTTTTTTATTTATTATCCATTTTAGTTTATTTTATCATTTTAGTTTATTTTTATTTTGGCTTATTTAGTATATTTTTTATTTATTTTAGTTTATTTTATTTTTTATTTTATTTAGGTTGATTTATTATTTTTATTTAATTTAATTTATTTATTTTAATTTTATTTATTTTAGTTTAGGTTTTTTATTTTAGTTTTATTTATTTTAGTTTAGGTTATTTTATTTTAGTTTATTTTTTAGGTTTAGGTTTCAGTTTATTTTATTTTTTAGTTTAGTTTAGTTGATTTTATTTTTTAGGTTTAGGTTTTATTTTTTATTTTTAGGTTTATGTTTAGGTTTTTATTTTATTTTTTTAGGTTTAGGTTTTAGGTTTTTATTTTCGATTTTTTTTAGTTTAGGCTTACAATTATTTTTAGTTTATTTTATTTTATTTAGTTTAGGGTTTACATTTAGTTTATTTTAAGTTTAAGTTTAGGTTTTATTTATTTTAGTTTAGTTTATTATAGTTTAGGTTTATGTTTATTTTATTTTGTTTATTTTAGGTTTAGTTTTTTTTTTGTTTAGGGTTTAGGTTTAGTTTTTATTTATTTTTAGATTTTAATTTTAGGTTTATTTTTTAGGTTTAGGTTTTTATTTAGTTCTTATTTTATTTAGGGTTTTGTGCTGCCATCCTTCAAGATCTTTGATGGCAGTGGAAACCCAGAATAACACATTGCACACATTGCACACAATAGCCTCTTTACATTATAGTAGATGCTGGCAGATACAGGCTATCCAGAGTTCTAGTTGACTCAGGTGTATCAATCAATATTATGAGTCTAAGAAACCTTTCCTACTTGAGGATCGACATCTCCAAACTCTAAAAAAAAGGATGATATTGAGAGGATTCAATGAATAAGGAGAGAGAGGGTCTTGTGGTGTTTATTTTGGATGCATGGGGGGGGGGGGCACCACACAGATCATAGGGGGAATTTTTTTTGAGGTAATCGAGTACAAGATTGACATATTATGTACTATCTTGAAAGATAGAGACATCACCTGATAATGGACCTAATCACGTAATAAGGACTCCTTAGGCATACTGGGTCTTCGAATGTACCAGTGATTTCTCACCTACTTTACATGGATGAATAAAGTAGGGTTTATATTAAACCAGGTACTTAAGTTCTCTATGGAGTCAAGCCTCTATAGTTAATTACATCTTAGGAAATGAAATTTCCTAAGAATACTCTCGATTAAAGTAGACAATTATCATCTCCAAAGATTTCAAGGTTAGACTATCAAAAGATTTGTTGTATTTGGAAAATCAATTGGGAAAGTTCAAGGAGAAGACTTATTTTTAGAATTCAAATGAAATAATAGGAAATGCTCATGATGCTGGGAAGCCTAATAAGCATTCCAATCTATCTTATAGTCAGGCTTCATAATTTTGAAGTTGAGGAGAATTATATGTTTTGAGTTGAAATTTAATTAGATTACTAGGCCTTATAATCTACCAAAATAAGGTTGTTGGAATGCCTAAGAGGTGAGGATTTATGCTCGTAGCCCGAAGGAAATAGCTACCTGATCCTAAATCTATGTAGCTTTAGTACAAGCTAAAGCACAACCTAAATCTAAGTGACAGGTTGACATAAGGGTTTACCTCCATAAGATAGAATAAATTATCTAACTTTTGGACTTATAATCGCCTGGAGTGGCCACCTGCTAACTTATATGATTTTTAAACCTTGTATTATGGTCTAATCAATTGCAAGATAGCTGGGGCAGTTAATTAATTAGAAAGATACTAGAGCATGAGTGGTATGAGCATATGACTTAATCTATATTTTCAAATTTTATTTCATTTTAGACACATCATTTTTGAGAGGCTTTAGGATTTCTTATGCCTAAATGCATGATGAAATAGGTTGTAGGTCAAATCAGCTAGAAGATGGCTTTCTCCACCACAAGGGATGCCTTCACAAGTTAAGCATTCCTTTATCGTGCAAAGATGATGATCCTTCTTGTTCAAGAGAGAAAGAATATGCATGCATGATGTGAAACATACAACCATACAGCTAAAGGGTCACTAAATCTTTTAATTATCGTATTTATGTCTTAGGTTTTATGATGAGGTTTTGAGTTGTTCAAAATTTAGTTATGAGTGATTAGTTGTGTAGAAAAGCTATTTTTATCCAAAGAGCTTAATCGCATCCTAGCCGCACATTAAAGCATCAATCATTTAAGAAACTATGAAAAACATGTTGTCCTAATGCACAATGTAAACATAACATTAAAAAATTATATAAACTATCATAAAAGAATAAAATGTCGGTGCGGTCGGGTACCTCCGTACAACCTGAAGAAAGAAAAGATGGGTAGCCGAGCTCTACCCTTATACAACCTGGAATATGAAAGAATAATTATAATTATATTAAATGATATGGGGGTCTTCTTTCTTCATATCTCCATTTATGATTTGGTTCCTTCTTTAATTTGGATGGTGCTTGCTTCAAAAGCATCACAGGGCACCCCAGGATAAAGCCTTCTGGGCACAGCTCATCCTAATCCCCCATAGCACTAATCCTAATTCCTATTGCAATAATTACATTTCTATGGGAAAAGTAAATTGAACTACACCAGCAAAATAGATGTTAGCTAAATATACGTATAATCCCAAGATGTTGTATTTATAATTTGGACTTAGCACCCTACACATGGGTAACTAAGCCCACCTGCCCTAACTTGGATTATGCTTAAGGATTTAAGCAACCTGCAAAAAGAGCATTCACATTTATTTTTAAGCATCCCTTAAGAATAACCCCCTATAGAAAACATGATTAGGCAAATATTGGCCTATCATCCAGTATACGAAGTATACACCCTAACATCCAATCTAAAATAATACATCATAAAAAAATTCATATATCATCATACACACATCCTAACTAGAAGTGGTGACTTAATTCTAATGTGTGTATTAAGGCTTCTGTGGTAAGTCTTGTTAGGCATTAGTGTTGTATTTTCTAAGTGTAGAATGATTCAATTTAACATGAAAGGTTGATTTCACTTGAAGTAGTTTAATTGATTTAAAAATTTTAATTTGTGTTCTCTTTTGTTTCATTTTATTACATTTATCAACTTAGTGTTACAAAGAGAGGAAAAGTGGATTGCCCTCTTTCATCCCTACCTTAAGTCACTTTTTAAAGTATATTAATTTGATTTAGTTCTCTTTAGTGAATGGCTTATTAAATTATTTAATTAGTCCTATGTTTAGGTTCACTTTAAATAATCCTATTCAAAATGAAAGGCATCTTATGATTAATTTAATTAAATTACTACCACATGACATATATTAAATCATTCCTTTTCATCACATGTAACATATGATTTAATCCTAAGTATATCTACATGCAACATATTTTAGCACCTTAAATGATGAATGTATGTGTATGTTTAGAATTTATATTTTATTTATTTGAATTATTTAAAAATATTAATTTAAAACTTTATCCAAATTATTATATACATAAGAATAAAATTAAATAGGCATGTGTCTGTTGTTAAACCAGTGAGGTAAAAATGACCTCCTTGGAGCTATCTAAAACCTCATTCTTGGGATGTCCACTATATACCCATTTGCATTCAAACATATGCAAATTTGTATACAGGAACATAGGAAGTAAGCTCCAAATCATATGGCTAATTAATTCAACCACTTAGTCAATTACGAATGCATGCAATTTTATGTAAAATGGGATTTTCATTCACATATACATATGCATGTACAAAGATATAGACAAGTATGTGTCATTGTTAAACTTGGAAGTGGGGTAATCAAATGACCTCCTTGGGGAAAACTAAAGCCTAGTATTCCCGGGATGTCTAGACTATATACTTGCTTTTCTTGGACACACATGGATGTATACATAAATATGGGAAAGAAAACCATTCAAAGATTGTATATTTTTTTATTGAATCATTTATATATATTAATTAAAGCTCTATCCAAATTCTAATGTTAAAATGCATAAGAATGAAATCAAATGGGTATGTGTCATTATTATACCAGGAATGTGAGGTAATCAATTGACCTCCTTAGGGCTAGCTAAAGCTTCGTGTTCCCGGGATGTCCAAAATATATACCAATTACCATTCAATCTTATATAAATAAACACATGAATAGAGGAAAGAGAACTTAACATTCATACACTTAAGCTATAAGCACATGCATTTCTTATGTATTTATAACTAGCATCATAACTCATATTATTATTCATTTATAAGTTTTCAAAATACATTTGGATTTAATAGTGATAATAATACACATATATTAAATTAAATCAACTCATGCAAGCTTACATAAAGTAAATCCATTTTATTTTACTTGATTTTGAAAAGATGGATGCATGAATTCAAATGACATACCAAATTTAACATGATTGGAAAGAGGATAGTCAAATATAAGCATGTGATTTATTCAACCAAACTAGTTCTTAAGGACAATCAAATCTAAGTTTCTTTAAGTTTTGGATTTGATTTGATTTAAAGAGGAGAAGAAAAATCATCACTTACTGTTTTAAACCCATTCCACATTAGTGATTTGATTTAATTTAAGGAAATATAATTAAGTTGATTTTATGGGTTAATTAAGTTGAACCCTTAATTAGATGAATTAATTATTCTTACATATGTCACCTTAAAGTAGTTAACTAAATAATTATGAGCCAACATGATATGCATGGAAAATAAACTTGTAATGATCCTAGGAAATAAAAAGGGCCTTTGGCTTATGATTAATAGTTAATTATATTAAGGGCCCTAATTAATTACTCTTTTCATTTTCCCACACATTAGGACTAACCATAATTTCATTAAACTCCTTTAGGTTATTAAACACCTAAAGATCTACCTGATGATTTAATTAATTAAGGTCTGATGTAATTATGATTTCAATTTGATTAAGTGATTCAATTAATTAGTTAAATCTTCATTAATTTCATTTTAAAAAATGGTGAATTTAACTTAGGGAAAGGGGTCCCAACCTTATTCCTTAGTTCACTTAATGTTGAACAAGGATTAATAAACCTAATTAACCAATTTATTATTGTTCATGGGATTAATTAATCATTAATTAACTTAAAAGAGTAGTTAAGGTTTAATTAGTCAAATTTCTTAATTATGTATGCAATAAATCCCAAGAAAATCATAGGAGGCAGAGGTCATCCCATTAAATTAACTGACAAATTTTGGTATTAATTGCTCAAGTAATTAATCAGTAATTAAGCTAATTAATTTTATAATTAAACCTTAATTATTATTCAAAATTAGCTACAATCATTTTTAATTAATTCTCCTCTCAAATACCTTTAAAAAAGTATTTAATTGTAATTTTATTTCTCAATGATTTTTTATAGTTTTTAGAAGTTTCATCCATTAAAAATGATTAATTAAGCCTAATTAAAGCCTAACCCTATTGGAACCACATGGCACGTTGACGCGGCTTGCTTTCCACATGGCATCGTGGGATTGGCAACTTAAAACTTATTCAACTCAATGACTACGCGACGACGATAGATGCACTTTCTCGTCCGCCATCCGATTTAAGATCGGACCACTACGATTAAGCCCACAGCTTAATAGGATTAAATCAGACCAATCTAAAAGATCTAACCACGATCATGCATTTTGATCACGCGAAACGGACGATGCATGATCTAACATCACGCGAGTGAGGGAAAATGGAGTCTGTCCACCATTGCTAACTTGATCCAAGCTTACCCAAGCTCAGATCAACTCCAAGAAGATCCCACACATTCACGACAATGATCAAAGAATATCCAATGGTTAAGATCACATGAGATGCAAGTTTTCTTCAAAAATCTCCAACCTATTTTGCCTAAGGATTAGTTTTGGAAGCATACCACATCGGAGCTCAAGACTGGTGATTCGAACGATTGAGGAAGCTTCATCAAGTGGATATGAAGCCCTGTTGAGTAGTAATTGGATCAAATCTTTGATGTTCGCTCAGAAGGCCATGAACTGATGATTTGGGGCTTGGCTTTGATCATAGTTCCACCTCCGGTACTCAGGAAGTTTAGGAGATGATTCATTATTGCTCGATGAGTCCTAGGGAAGGTGCATGCAAATTTAATTTGAGTTTGATGGAGAAATGGGGAAGTTAGGTAAAAAATGGGAGTGTCCTATTTCAGGACGGACGAGAATGGCATTTTTTGAAAGAGGAATGAGCTTGGGAGCTTAAGGAATGGCTCTAATGGGTCATCTTGGGTAGCTAGGGCTCTGAGGAATGATTTTTATGTGTGTTTGAGTGGAAATGAGGGGGTGTTTACCCCCTTCATCTTGCTCAGATGATGGGATTGGGTTTGGCTTATAGTGGCAATACAGCCATCTTAGAGGGTCGTGGGGGGCAGGGAGGAGGTGAGTTGGCTCGGCTTGGTTGGTTGAAGGTGTGAAGGTGGCTGCCAAGGAGGAATCATGAGTGTCCTATGGGTTTCAAATGCTCCAATTGGGAGGGTGAGGTGATATCACCTCCCATGGTTCTTGGTCGACCCAACCACCCTTTGGGTCAGGTTGGGCAATGTCCTAGCTGCTTAGGTGGACCATTGGGAGAGTACATAGTGGCCATGGAATGGAAATGACCACTTACATGGGTGATTTATCTCATGTGATGCCCTTGACCTAAAGGTAGAATGATCATTTGGCATTGTATTTAATTTGGGTAGACTTGAAATGAGCCAAAAATGGGTTAGCCCAAATTACAAGTCCATTGGAGTTGATTTAGTTAGGTTTGGCTCAATTTGACTCATTTAGGTCAAATTGGGTTAGGTTGGGTCAAGTTAACCAATTGGTCAAATTGGGTCAAACCAAGGATTGGGTCAAGTTCATATGATCATTTGGGATGTTTTGGTTCAACTGGTTTGGTTTTGTTTGGCTTAGATTTCATTTTGGCTCATTTGAATTCATTTGGGTCAAATGGGTTAAGCTGACCAATTTTAACAAATTAACCAAATGAGCTTGGGTTAGGTGTTGGTTTGGGTTTAGTTGGCCAATCGAAGATGATTGTAGGCTTTAGTTTCCATTAATTTGGATTTTATTTTGATTTAGGCCAACTTGATCCTTTAGTCAAGTTCAATAATCAATTTGGAATAACTTTAGCCGTTGGTTGTAATCAATTTGGTTTATATTTTGATTTGATTCAATTTGGTCTTTTAGGTTAATTTGGGTCAACTTGTGTCAAGAGGGCTGATTGGGTTTGGTTTGACTCAATTGAAGGTCAAATCATATTAAAATAATGATTTTGATTTGGTATGAATCATTGGTTTCAAGGGATTTGGCTTAGGTTGTATTTTGGGTAGTTTGGGTTCATATGGGTAAAAGGGTTGACTTTGTCAAATGACCAAGTTGACCTAGTTTGACCAATTATGATAATTGATCAACCTAGGGTGATCAACAATCATGATGGGAGGTTTTGATGCTTGGCTTGGTAGGGTTCAAATGGGTCAAATTGGCTTTTATTGGGCTTGATTTGGGTTTGGGTTGTTTAGTTAGTTGATTTTTGAGTTTATATATAATTTATTTTGATTTATTTCAAATTCAAATTTTTGTTCATTTGAACATTTCAAGTCAAAAGGGTTAAGTTGGTTTGACTTGGGGTGGTTTTCATGATTGTATTTTTTGTATATGATTGAAGGTATGATTGATTCATGAGAAAATAAATTGAATTTGGGTTTTGGAATGAAGGAATTTGGCTAAGTCCATGAGTTTTATTTGATTTGGGATTTAGTTTGATTTAAATGAATATTTCATATTTTTATTAAAAAATATGATTGATTATGAGAAAATCAATTGAGTTTGACTTGATTTTGATTAATATTTGGCTAAGTCCATGGGATAGGTCATATAGCTTAGGAAGGGTTTTGATTTAATTTGATTTACTTTGATTTACTTTTGATCATTTAATGTATATTTGATTTATATTTAGGAAGTTGATTGAAGATATAAATTCATTATGAGAAAATCAATTGATTTTGGATTGATTTGGATTATGATTTGGCTAAATCCATAGGATAGGTCATATGGCTTAGGAAGGGTTTCAAGTTTGGATTTGATCATGGGCTTTAATCATTTAGTTTTGGAATTTAGTTTGGATTTGGATGTTTGAACTTGTGGTGTGGTTTGAGAAGGTGAACATGGATTGGATTTGGGTTGTAGGGTAGGTGGATTATCTTAATCCCCAAGGCATAACCTAATCCATGGTTAACCCTTAAGTCTTTAGGCTTAGGTTAAGTGTTTTCTAATTATTAGAAGTGTCTTATGACTAGGGAAGTCTTGAGTGTAGAAGACTCCTAAGTCTAAGATGGAAGATTGAATCACACTCCAAAAGAGGTCAGCCTTAGGCTCCATGTGTTGCCCTTGGAGATAGATGATTGGAAGGATCGAAGCCAAGTTTCACATTATAGACAGATACATCTTTCAACGCTTTGCTTGGGAGACCATGATACATGAGAACAACATAGTTCCATCCTCTACATCATGTATGAAGTTGTGAGAGGTGGGATCGTCTATGTCAAAGGAGATCTCAAGCCATTTATAGTTCACGAGATCGCATATATGAGGATGCAACACTACCTCTCAAAATCAACAAGTCTATTCTGAACTTGGCCAAATTTAAAATAAAAGAAAAAAGAAAAAGAAAAGAAAGAGAAAAAAGAAAAAAGAAAAGAAAGGAGAAAATGAAAAAGAAAATAAAGGGAGAAATAGACTTGGAGGAGGAAGTGGAGCCTTATTAGATTCCACCCATAGTTCATTACTCCATTTGAACATATGGGGATGACTGACCTCCACGAGGAAGAGAGGCGTTAGGTAGTCCCAAGGGTGGAAAACCTCTTTATTGGCCACCTATTAGAAGATATGTCCCATCTACCAGGAGTACACATGTTATTCATATAGACTTAGAATATAGTTCATAGGATGAGTCTTATATAGTTAGCACAACTCTTCTCAGTAGATTCCTTTGGAGGTGACACCATAGAAAGAAAATTGGGCTGAAAAGTGCATCCGGTTATATGAACTTAGCTCTAACCTTATTTTCCTCTAAAAAAGTTGAGTGTTTGGTAGTTAAGAAAGCCCCTAAGTCATCCACAAGTGTGAAGACTCAGAGGTTCTTTCTAAGAGCATCATCCTCAAGTCAAGAAGTTGATGTAGAACCTTAGAATGATTCATATAAAGATTTATTAGAATTACTTTTTATTGGTACTTTACTTGTGTTCATAATTTATCAAAGAAAGGGTTAATCCCCATATACTTGGTCAAAGCATGGTCTACTTTGAAAGAATATGGAAGAATAAATGCAAAAGCTCTCAATCAAGATTGAGCTAGGATTGATATAGTGTGTCGGTCGATGATGATTAGCTTAGTCATCACCAATCATTTGGAATCTAATAGTTTTTTCAAATCATCATTAACTCATATGAGAGGCTTGCTTAGAAACTTTAGATGATCCAAATGATTTTGAAGTCAAAGTTACCCCGAGTTTGAAGAAGAGATGATCAAGTCAACCATCGATGAGCTCAAGAAATCAACTTAGGAAGAAGAAGATCCATGACATACATCAGTTCTTTGTTGAATGAAATTGAAACCAATGACTTAGCTATTATTGATTGAGTTTAAGGACTACTTATGGAAGTTATGAAGAGATGCTTAGATTGGCTCTTTGTAGATCCATAAACTAGATAGAGCTACTGCTAACAGCAAGCTCCTAGATGCATGTGATTAGACATAGAATAATAGTCATTTATGAAGTCAAGAAATTGATCGATGTTGGCTTCATCAAAAGAAAAATACACACTTGGTTTAGCCATCCCTTAAGAAAAGAATGGCCAAATTCACATATGCATTGATTTTAGGATTTAAATAAGGCATGTCTAAAAGATGAATTTCCACCACCAATCCTAGAGTTGATGGTGAATGTTGCCTCATCTCATGCAGTCTTCTCTTTCATAAATGGCTCATATAGATATAACCAAATAAAGATGGCCCCTGAAGATGAAAGAAATATTACTTTTAGAAGCTCGATCAAAATTTATTGTTATAAGGTCATTCCTTTCAAAAAATCGGTGCTACATACCGGTATGACTAGAATCTTGATGAACTCATTCATCATCAAGTCGAGTGCTGTGTCGATGATCTTGTGGTCAAAAGTAAAGAAAAGGAAGACCACCTCTTTGACTTGAGAGTAGTTTTCGAATGGTTAAGATAATTTAATCTCAAAATGAACCCCAAGTGTACATTGAGTAGCTTAGAGAAATTCCTTGGGTTTTATTGTCCATGGAATCAAAATCGATCTGGAGAATATTAAGGTGATATTATAAATGCCACCCCCTAAAATTTAACTCAACTCAGATCATTCCAAGGGTGGTTGGCATATCTAAGATGCTTTATATCCAACCTATCGGGAAAATGTCAGCCATTCTCAACACTTGCCAAAAAAGATGCCAAGTTTAAGTGGGATGATAAGTGTGACCGTGCCTTCAAAGACATCAAGCATTACCTGATGGTACTGATGATTCTAATAGCCCCTATCCTAGGCAAGTTGCTCATACTTTACACTGCTATGTTAGATGACTCCCTTGGTGCTTTGTTGGCCCAAGCTAATGATGAAGGGAAGGAAAATGCACTCTACTACCTTAGCCATCATCTAACCCTTGATGAGGCTAACTATTCACCCATTGAGAAGCATTGCCTAGCTTTAATCTTTTCATCCCAAAATTTACAGCACTACATGCTTCCTCATAAGGTGAATTTAATCTCTAAGATCAATCCACTATAGTATCTCATGAAATGGCCAATGCTATCGGATGGTGGCATGGTCCATGATCCTCTCACAATTTGGCATTACCTTACCCCTCATGCGGTGATAAGTGTTATCCAATTTCTTAGTAGCTCACCCATTTCACTCTCCACTTAGTGATGATCTCCCGATGAACAAATCATGAACATGGGATACTAGCATTCACTTGGAGATGTACTTTGATGGTGCATTCTCTCGAGGAGAACCATAATCTAATATTCCAAGAAAGCGGGAATAGTTCTCTTAACTTGACCATGATGTGATGAGATTCTCATATCATCTATCCAATCCTTGCACCAATAATGAAAATATGAGGCTCGATTATCCTCCGGTGTTAGCCATCTAAGCATCTGAGAACATCAACATCTTTGGGGATTCTTAGCATTATCAACCAAATCAGGGTCCTATAAGGTTATAAAGCCCAAGCTCCATCACTACCATAAGTATACCATGGAGTTGTTGGCCCAAATCTTAGAGGTTACAATTTAAAAGATTTCTCGAGGAGAGAACATTGTAGCGTATGCTTTAGCCAAGCATACCAAGGAGTTGATATGTCCAGAGGATGAGTGTATATCGATAAAGGTCTGAAATAGACAAGTCTTATCCCTTATTGATATTGAACACATCAAAAAGTACTCCCTTGTAGGGGAGGTTGCTACTGCCAAGAAGGATGAGGAGTTAGACTGGAGGCAACCATTCATGGATTACCTAAATAAAGATAAACTACCTCAAGAGAAGTCTTAAGCCCATCAGATGAAGCAAAGAGCACTTTTCTATGCTCTTGTGGATGGTGTCTTATACTAGCGATCTTTTGATCATATGTGATTATGTTATTTAGACAAGCATGAATCCCATAAGATCATGACTAAGGTACACTCAGGATTATGTGGAGCCAACCAATCGATCAAGATGAAAGCAGATCAAGACTAGGATACTACTAGCTTTCGATGATCAAAGATTGCAAGGATACAACTAGGTGATGCCACCAATGTCAAATACATGGTGTGGTCCTACATCAACCACCCAACATTCTACATCTTACATTGGCCTCATGGCCATTCGAGTGTTGGGGTACCAACACAGTGGGTTTGATTGATCTTGCTTCTTCCAAGGGTCATCAGTTCATCTTACCTTACAACTTTTCCAAATGGAGAAAGTTATTCCACTAGAGATGTCATAGCTCGACATGTGCTTCAATTTTTAGGAACCATATCGTGTATAAGTTCAAAGTGCCTCGATGAATTATATCTGATAATGGTACTGCATTTAAGAGCACCGAGATCAACAACTTTTCCCGGGGACACAACATATATTGGATATATTTTACCATCAACTACCTGAGGGAAAATGACTTAGCAGAAACCTTCAATAAAACTCTCATCTTGCTAAAGAAGACACTCAGCAATAATAAGCGATAGTGGCATGAGCAGTTAGTGAAGCCTTGTGGGCCTACTACACCATATATAGAACTCCAACTCAATCCACTCCTTTCTTCTTAGTGTATGGGTCCAAAGGCATTCTACTGTTAAAAGTCCAACTCCCATCACTAAGGATAGTTGTGGGTAGCAAGATCACAATATAGCATAATGCCAAGTTGCAGTTAGAAGAGATCAAAGGTTTGGAGGAGAGATGCTTGTGAGCATGCCAAAACTTTGAGTTCTATAAAGCTAAAATGATTCAAGCTAACAATAAGTTGGTCTGTCTAAGAGATTTTCAAATAATAGAGCTTATTTTAGTTCTAAGGAGACCGATTGCCATCATAAGATGGGAGGCAAGTTTGAACCCTTGGGAAGGCCTTTTCCATAGAAGACCTACCAATGAAGATCTTATTAGCTTATTAATCATAAGGGAGAGCACCATATGCTTCCAATCAATGGGCTCTTCTTAAAGAAATATTATAAATCTTGTTTGAAAATAATTATCATCAATGAAAATTCCATTTTGAATTCTCTCTTCCATGTCGAAAGTAATCTTGTTTGGGAATCTGCCATGATGTATTTATGGTAGGTGTAAGGAACCTGAGTGTCATCCTATCCTTCATTGACACAACACAAATACAAACTGCACACAAACATATAAAATAAAAACATATATTTTATCTCGGGCTACGAGTTGAGATAACACCTAGCGGCACTCACTCATATGCTCTAGTTCGGCTCCTAGTGTGTCACCCCAGTGGTGTTCTTGCTTTGGAGGATGTAAGTCTACTATGCTTTCCTTCCTTACTTGGCCACTGCACACTAATGAGTGCCTTGTTAGTTTGGTAGGCCTTAATGCATGACCGGTAAACTACCTCATGTTGGCTTCATTTAAAAGGATGTGAGTCTACTACACTTTCTTCTTGGATTAGCCTTCGTGCACTAACTGGGTCGAGTATATTTGTGGTTTAAGATAAGTCCCCTAGTGGATCCTTCCCTCTTGACTGCTTCACGTCTAGGTCTTGTCTATCCTCGATGCTCTCCACTTAGTAGTCTCTCTAGGTTAGATAACATTTATCCTGCCGATGATAGACTATCGAGATGATCAGTTCCACTTGGAAAGTTATAGGCCTACATGCTTTCTTTCCAGATTGATCATTGCATACTGACGGGCACCTTAGGTTGGTTAGTTCTCACTATAATGATTGATAAACCACTCATGCTGACAGATACGCCTTAGGTTGGTTAGTTCTCGCACCTTAGGATACACCACTCATGGCAGATGTAAGCCTGCCATGCTTTCTCCTTAAGTTGGCCACCATACACTTATAGGCTTTCTTTTCCAAGGCTCAAGATAACCCTAGCCACCTCCCTTGTGGAGCTATATTTGGATCACATCCTTTGCACCCATTTAGACACTACCAGTTACTCAGTTGGATAGTTCCCCTTTCATAGTAACCACCCATGGTTGGAGAATCCATCCTGGATGTGCGATTCTCCCTTGGTCCAAATTAAATGAGATGTCAAGGCATAATCCTTTCTTAGTGTGGTCCCTTGCACACCAATAAGGTCCATGCAAACATATAAACAAAATATATATTCACTTATGGATTAGGAATAATACCCTAGTGGTACCTTTTCCCGGCATCCTATCTTTAGGGCGGTGTTAGCAAAACTCCTATAATGACTACTCTTGAGTTCAATAAGTCCCGGCAATATTCACTCAGTAGTCGGGTCAATTTGTTGAGCTACCAACAAGTCACCCCAGTGGTTGTTCCCTACTTTAGAAGATGTAAGTCTACTATGCCTTTTTTCAAGCACAGCCGTTGCACACCGAAAGTCAACCCCTTAGGTTGGCTAGATCTACCCCACAGCTAGTAGACTATCCCTTTAGATTTATAAATCTGAGATAGGGCAAGTCTAATATAGCCCCTTCTTAGTGGGTCCATTGCACACTGACATAATCCATAAATTAAGTCTATCAAATTTGACCAAGCTCACATCCCCAATAGATATTCCCTCAGTTCAAAAGCAAACTAAACCAAACAAACCATATCAAATCACATGAAATTAAGATAAAATTAATATTGATTACCTTTGAGTTAACATAAGTCCCCAGCGACATTCACTCAATAGTCGCCCAGGGTAAAGTTCAAGTTATCGTGCATTCGACAGGTCACCCCAGATGTTGTTCCTCACTTTGGAAGATGTAAGTCTACTACGCCTTATTCCTAGCACAGCTATTGCACACCGAAAGGATAAATTAATCTAACTCTCCTAGTTGAGTCTAAATCAAAGAAATCAAACCAAACTCTTATTCCCAGTGGATATATCCCCAAACAAATCTATGAAATCAAACTCAAATCCTAATCCCCACAGAACACTTCCCTGGAAGCTTCATATACCCGATCCCCAGACCGAGCCCATATCTCTAGCAATATGCCTCCACATCAATTAAAATAAAATTAAAGTTGATTTGATCTTATTCCCCGATGGATTATAGATTCTTATCCCAGTGATCTTCTTTCCATAAATCATATAATCAAATCAAATTCAACACCTTATCCCTAATAGATTTTCTTTTTCTATGCCCTCGACATAGACTCCTCTCATGTCATGTCTAATGCATGTGTGATCCCCTAGCAGATCACCCTCCATTTCCTTGACATTGAATTCTCATCAAATCTTATTTCTTCTCCTATGCACACCTTTAATACTTCAACATAAAGGCTAACAATGTATATGTTCAAATTACATCATCTCAACATTGTAATCCATATTTTATGATTTGTGATGGTGCAAGCTCAAACTAACTATACAATATGATGCTAAACATATTATAGTGTGAATTAACACACTATATTATATTATAATATATGATGTTCTATTATAAGTTGCTATATAATATATTTTCTAACATTACACCTCATTAGAATCACTTAAAAGGAACAAACAACAAAATTTTCTCAAAATATGAATAACATTCATTTTGGATGTAAAATTGTTATTTTTTTTAGAAATGGTACAAAATAGCATAATTTTGTGTTGCTTCTTGGTGTGTGCCATGAATTTGGCCAAATTCTTCCATCTTAACATTAAAAACTTTTTTGTGACCCAATGTATTATTATAACAAAAATAAAACACATTAAAATGCATAATAACATTTAAACACCACCACATTCATATATATGTGAAGTTATATTGTTATGTACATTAAATTTTAATATGCTTTCATATAATATATTATCTTACATTACACCTTAAAATGAATCACTTTAAGCAAAAAATTTATAAAATTTGGTTGAAAAATGAACATTTATTTTGGATGCAAAATTCCATTCTTTTGATTAAATGGCACACCATAGCACACCCCAATGATGTTCCCTAAAGCTTACCTTAAATTTGGCCAAATCCCATCATCTTGGCCTATAAATCAAGTATTTTATGAATTATACCGACAAACTCTACTACATCATACTATAATAAACTAAAATATATTAAACAATAAGTAGTAATACACGATAGTATGCTATAATGCATGATGCTACACTATGTTATGAAATCCTATATTATAATACACCATAACATATTATATTATATTATATTGCATATCACATCACAAGGGATTGCTTAAGATAAAAAAATCATAAAATTAGTCTAAACAATAAAAAACTAAATATTTTAGTCATATCACTAACATATTTTAAATTGAAATAATAAATTATGATGCCATGCTCTACCTATTATGAATTTGGCCAAATTCCACCATTTTAAAGTCTAAATCAACATTTTTATAAATAATTAGTGTGATTTTGCAAATGATTTTAAAATTTAGAAAATATATTATGATATATGATGTTATACTATGCTATGATATAATATTTATTTTGAATCTAAAATCTTACTTTTAGACTGGCACACACCTTTGGTACTACAACCTAATTCACACCCAAAATAAATTTAATCATCTGATTTATTAAAACAATATTTTTATGATTTATATTAATATATACTATAGGGCACAATACATTAATATACTAAAACATTTCAAAGCATCTTATAACATCCAAAAACACATCACTACATGCTCAAATAAATGATGCTACATTATACTATAATATATGGTAATATAATATGATTTAGGTTTAGGTATTCAAATCTCTAATAGTCAAGGGAAAGTCCCTTGAAGACATTTTCTTTAGCTACCATAACTATGTTAGGATTAGGTCATTCTATAGATCTACTCCTAATGACATCTTTATTCAAGGTTTAAGGTTTAGGGTTTAAGGTTTGGGTTTAAGGTTTGTTTAGGGTTTATGGCTTAGGGTTAATTTAGGGTTTATGGTTTAGTGTTTAGGGTATAGGGTTTGGGGTTTAGGGTTTAGGGTTTAAGGTTGTAGGTTTTATGGTTTAGTTATGGTTAGGTTTAGGGTTTAGGTTTAAAATAAAAAAGTTTATTTAGTTTATTTATAATATAGTTTATTTTATTTTATTTTATTTTGGTTTATTTTTATTTTTATTTAGTTTAGTTTATTTATTTTAGATTTATTTATTTTAGTTTAGGTTTTCTATTTTAGTTTATTTTTTAGGTTTAGGTTTAGGTTTAGGTTTATTTTTTAGTTGAGTTTTATTTTTATTTTACTTTTTAGGTTTAGTTTTATTTTTTATTTTTGGGTTTAGGTCCACATTTTTATTTTTATTTTTATTTATTTGGGGCTTAAATTGTAGGTTTATTTTTAAGTTTTATTTTTGAGTTTAGGTTTTGGTTTATTTTTAGTTATTTTTTTATTTAGTTTAGGTTTAGGTTTAGCTTTAGTTTAATTTTTGTTTAGGTAAAGTTTTATTTATTTTTGTTTAGCTTATTTTAGTTTAGGTTATTTATTTTATTTTAGGTGGTTTAGGGATTAGGTTTTTTTTTAGGTTTAGGTTTTTATTTAGCATTATTTTATTTTATTTTATGTTTTATTTTTATTTTACATTTAGTTTTTTATTAATTAGCATTTTATTCTTAGGTTTATTTTATTTTTTTAGTTTTTTAGGTTTTTATTTAATTTATTTTAATTTGTTGATATTTTTATTTTATTTTATTTTTTATGTTTATTTTAGTTGGTTTTATTTTATTTTATTAATTTTATTTTATTTAGGTTTAGGTTTTATTAAGTTTATTTTTGTTCAAGTTTAGTTTAGGGATTAGGGTTTAGGGTTTAGGGTTTTGTGTTTAGGCTTCAGAGTTTTGGGTTATGAGGGTTTAGGGCTTAGGCTTTAAGGTTTAGAGTATTTATGGTTTAAGTTAGTGTTAGGGTTTAGGGTTTAGGGTTAGTATAAGGTTTAAGGTTTAGGGTATAGGGTTTAGGGATTTGGATTTAGGGATTAGGGCTTAGGATTTAGTATTTTTTTTAAATTAATTAAATGAGTTTATTTAGTTTATTTATTATTTTATTTAGGTTTATTTTTTATTTTAGTTTAGTTTTTATTTATTTTAGGATTATTTATTTTAATTTATGTTTTATTTTATTTTATTTTTAGGTTTAGGTTTAGGTTTATTTATTTTTAGTTTAGTTTTATTTTATATTATTTGGTTTTATTTTTATTTTTAAGTTTAGGTTTAAGTTTTTATTTTATTTTTTTAGGTTTAGGTTTTAGGTTTTTATTTTAGGTTTATTTTTATGTTTTATTTCTTTCATTTAGGTTTAGTTTTATTTTTTTAGTTTATTTTCTTTTATTTAGTTTAGGATTTAGGTTTAGTTTATTTTAGGTTTAGGTTTAAGTTTTATTTTAGTTTAGTATATTTTAGTTTAGGTTTAGGCTTATCTTATTTTATTTCTTTAGTTTTAGTTTTCTTATTAATTTAAGGATTATGTTTTATTTTAATTTATTTTAGGTTTAGGTTTTATTTTATTTTATTCTAAGTTTATTTTATTTTATCAAGCATTTAGTTTTATTTTATTTAGGTTTTTTCTTTTTTATTTATTTTATTTTAATTTTAATTTAGATTTTATTTCATTTTTTAGTTTATTTTTATTTTTTTATATTTGGTTTTATGTTTAGGTTTTGGTTTTAGTTTAAGCTTTAGTTTAATTTTTTTCAATATTTTATTTTATTTAGGTTTAGGATTTTTTTATTTATTTTATTTTAGGTTAGGTTTAGATTTTAGGTTTTTTTAGACTTTAGGGTTTAATGTTTGGTGGGTATGTAAGTTTTAAGGCCCGGGGGTTTAGGAGGGTTTAGGGTTTAAGGTTTAGGGCTTAGGGTTTAGGGTTGTAGGTTTATGGTTTGGGGAAGGGTTAGGGTTTTATTTTTTATTTTATTTTTATCTTTTAAATTAAGTAAACTCATAGGTTTATGTTTATTTAGTTTATTTAGTTTATTTTTTTATTTTAGTTCTTTTATTTTTATTTTATTTAGTATACTTTTATTTTATTTAGTTTAGTTTATTTATTTTAGTTTAGTTTTTTTATTTTAGAATATTTTTAGATTTAGGTTTAGGTTTAGGTTTATTTTAGTTTAATTTTATTTTATTTTTTAGGTTTAAGTTTTATTTTTTTATTTTAGGTTTAAGTTTTGGTTTTTATTTTATTTGTTTAGGTTTAGGTTTTATGTTTTATTTTAGGTTTATTTTTAGGTTTTATTTTTAGTTTAGGTTTAGGCTTATTTTATTTTATTTTATTTTATTTAGGGTTTAGGTTTAGGGTTAGGTTTATTTTATTTTAGGTTTAGGTTTTTTGGTTTAGGGTTTAGGTTTTATTTTATTTATTTTTTAAGCTTTATTTATAACTTTATTTTAGGTTTTAGTTTTCTTTAATTTAGTTTAGGTTTAGTTTTATTATATTTAGGTTTCTTATTTTCTTAGTTTAGTTTTTTTTATAATATTTTAGTTTAGTTTTTTTTATTTTTATTTTATTTTCATTTTAGGTTTAGGTTAAGTTTAGGTTAAGTTTAGGTTTTGTTTAGGTATTTATTTTATTTTGGATTAAGTTTTTTTAATTTAGTTTAGGTTTAGGTTTTAGGTTTTAAGTCTTAGGGTTTAGGGTAGTTTATTTTTAATTTATTTAGTCACTTTAGAGGTTTAGGGTTTAGGGTTTAGGGTTTATTATCCCAGGTTTAGGGTTTAAGGTTTGGATTTAGGTTAAGGTTTAGCATTTAGGGTGATTTGAGTAAGGAGGTAAGTTAGAGTTTTATTTAAATAGAGGTCAGTTTAGGGTTTAGGAGGTTTAGGTTTAGATGGGTTTAGGAGGTTTTTAGATTTTTAGGGAGTTTAGGTTTTTGGGTTAGGGATTTAATGTTTAAGGTTTAAAGTTTAGGGTTTGGTTTTAGGTTTATGGTTTAGTTTAGGATTTAGGTTTAGGAGTTTTTAGGGAGTTTTAAGGTTATTTTAGGGTTATTAGGGTTTTTGGGTTTAGGGTTTAAGATTTGTTTTAAAATTAAGCAAACCCAGTTTAGGTTTTTAGTTTAATTTATTTATTTTATTTAGGTTAATTTTATTTTTATTTAGTTTAGTTTATTTATTTTAATTTAAGTTTTATTTTAGTTTATATTTTAAGTTTAAGTTTAGTTTATTATTTTTAGTTTAGTTTTATTTTATTTTATTTTAGGTTTAGGTTTTATTTTTATTTTAGATTTTGATTTTGGTTTTATTTTATTTTTAGGTTTAGGTTTAGGTTTTATGGTTTATTTTAGGTTTTATTTTTTATTATTTTATTTTATAAGATTTAGTTTAGGTTTAGGTTTTACTTTTAGTTTAGTTATTATAGTTTAGGATTAGGTTTATTTTGTTTGCTTTTTATTTTTTATTAGCCTTATGTTTTTTTCTTTAGGGATTAGGTTTTATTTTATTTTATTTTAGGTTTTTTTAAGTTTATTTTTTAGGTTTAGGTTCTTTTAGTTTTATTTTATTTTATTTTATGTTTATTTTATTTTATTTTATGTTTACTTTTAATTTTTTAGATTTTCATTCTTAGGTTTATTTTATTTTAATTTAGTTTAGGTTTTATTTATTTTATTTTAATTTATTTTATTTTTTTTATTTTATTTAGGTTTAGAATTTTATTTAACATTAAAGTTAGTGTATGTAAGTTTAGGTTTAGGTTTAGGTTTAGGGTTTAGGGTTTTTTAGGTTTAGGGTTTAGTTTAGGTTTGGGGTTTCAGGGTTTAGGGTTTTTAGGGTTGAGTTGGGTTTGGAGTTTAGGGTTTAGGGCAGGTTAGGGTTAGGTTAGGGTTTAGGGCTTAGGGCTTAGGCTTTCGGGTTTAGGATTTTTTGGGTTTAGGGTTAGTTGAGGGTTTAAGGTTTAGAGTTTAGGTTTACGGTTAGTTTAGGGTTTAGGGTTTAGTGTTTAGGGCTTAGGTTTATGATTAGTTTAGGTTTATTTAGTTTATTTGTTATTTATATTAATATTTTATCTTTATTTACCTATTTTATTTCATTTTAGTTTAGGATTTTAGTTTACTTTTGGTTTACTTTAGTTTTAATGCATATTTTTTGTTTAGTTTTATTTTATCTAATTTAGGTTTAGGTTTAATTTTAGGTTTAGGCTTAAGTTTTATTTTATTTTCAGGTTTATGTTTTAGGTTTTATTTTGGTATTTTTAGGTTTTATTTTTAGTTTAGATTTGATTTATTTTAGTTTAGTTTATTTTATTTGGTTGGTAGGTTTAGTTTATTTAGGTTTAGGTTTTATTTATTTTAGTTTAGTTTATTTTAGTTTAGGTTTAGGTTTTTCATTACATTTTATTTTTTAGTTTTAGTTTAGTTTTGTTTTTTAGGTTTTATTATTTAGTTTATTTTAGGTTTAATTTTTTTTATTTAGTTTTATTTAGTTCAACTTTATTTTATTTTAAATTTATTTTGATATTTAGGTTTTATTCTTAGACTTATTTTATTTTGTTATTTTATTTTTTTTTATTTATTTTATTTTAGTTTATTTTATTTTATTTTATTTTTAGGTTTGGTTTTGGTTTAGTTTAGTTTTTTATTTTATTATTTTATTTATGTTTAGGTTTTTTTATTTTTTATATTTTTTTTAGATTGGTTTTGTTTTAGTGGTTTGGATTAAGGTGTTTAGGGTTTTGGGGGTTTAGGGAAGGTGGGGGTTTAGGGTTTAGAGTTTAGGATTTTTTAAAATTAAGCAAACCCAGTAGATTTATTTAGTTTATTTTATTTATTTATTGTTTTATTTTTGTTTTATTTAGGTTTATTTTTATTTATTAAGTTTAGTTTATTTATTTTAGGTTTATTTTTTTTTAATTTATATTTTATTTTGGTTTATTTTTTAGGTTTAGGTTTAGGTATATACTTATTTTTTAGTTTAGTTTAATTTTAATTTTATTTTTAGGTTTAGGTTTTATTTTTTATTTTCAGGTTTAGGTATAAGTGCTTATTTTTTTAGGTTTAAGTTTTAGGTTTTTATTTTAGGTTTATATTTATGTTTTATTTTTTAGTTTAGGTTTAGGTTTATTTTTATTTTATCTTTTTTATTTAGTTTAGGGTTTAGGTTTAGTTTATTTTATGTTTAGGTTTAAGTTTTATTTATTTTAGTTTAGTTTGTTTTAGTTTAGGTTTAGGTTTAATTTATTTTGTTTATTTTAGGTTCAGGTTTTTTTTTTGTTTAGGTTTAGGTTTTATTTTTATTTATTTTAGGTTTAGGTTTTATTTAGTTTTATATTATTTTATTTTAAGTTTATTTTATTTTATTTTAAATCTAATTTTCTTTATTTTTTTTTTTATTTTAGGTTTATTTTATTTAGTTTAGTTTTGGTTTTAATTTATTTTATTTTAGTTTAGTTTTTATTTTATTTTATTTTACATTTAGGTTTAGGTTTAGGTTTAGGTTTTAGTTTAGGTTTTATTTTATTATATTTATTTTATTTATGTTTAGGTTTTTATTTATTTTATTTTAAGTTTTATTTAATTTAGGTTTAGGTTTTAGGTTTTAGTGTTTTTTTAGAGTTTAGAGTTTAGGTTTAGGGTTTATGGTTTAGGGTTTCTGGGGTTTAGGGTTTAGGTAGGGTTTAGGGTTTAACGTTTAAGGTTTATAGTTTAGGGTTTAGGGTTTAGGGTTTTAAGGTTTAGTTTTTAGTCAGATTTT
Organism: Cymbidium sinense; assembly: GCA_021442155.1. Classification (NCBI taxonomy): domain Eukaryota; kingdom Viridiplantae; phylum Streptophyta; class Magnoliopsida; order Asparagales; family Orchidaceae; genus Cymbidium; species Cymbidium sinense. The sequence goes on from CM038216.1 coordinate 73,335,637, forward strand.
TAGGGTTCAAGGTTTAAGGTTTAAGATTTAGGGTTTTAGGTTTAGGGTTAGTTTAGGTTTAGGGTTTAAGGTTTAAGATTTTGTGTTTTTTTTTTAAATAACAAACCAATAGGTTTAGGTTTATTTAGTTTAATTTTTATTTATTTTACTTTAATTTATTATTTATTTTAGTTTAATTTATTTTTATTTTTTGTTGAGGTTTATTTTTTATTTTTAATTATCTTAGTTTAGGTTTCTATTTTAGTTTATTTTTTAGGTTTACGATAAGTTTATGCATATTTTTAGTTTAGTTTTATTTTTATTTTATTTTTTAGGTTTAGGTTTTATTTTTCTTTTTTAGGTTTAGGTTTAGGTTTTCATTTTATTTTTTTTGGTTTATGTTTCTTTTATTTTAGGTTTATTTTAGGTTTTATTTTTATTTAAGGTTTACATTTATTTTTAGTTTATTTTATTTTATTTAGTCTGGTATAGTTTATTTTAGGTTTAGGTTCTGGTTTTATTTATTTTAGTTTAGGTTTTTTTTTATTTTATTTTATTATTTAGTTTAGGTTTAGGTTTAGCATTATTTGTCCCAAGTTCTGGATGTGAAAAGTGGAGGGTTGCGATAGTAGCCACAGAAAACTTGTCGAAATAATCATGACATGAATCCTTAAATCATTATGTTAATAAAAGCAGATGGTTTGAATACAGTAAAATGTGCAAGGGTCGCCAGATCGGCACTGCAATGTTAAATAAGCAAGTGTTCCACATTATTTCGTAGAACTCTAAACCTTAAACCCTAAACTAAAACCCTAAACCCTAAAACCTACAACTCTAAACCCTAAACCTAAACCAAACGAACCCTAAACCTTAAAAATTACAAACCTAAACCTAAACTAAATAAAACCTAAAAATAAAATAAATAAATAAACCTAAACCTAAATAAAATAAATAATATAATAAAATAAAAACCTAAATTGAAATGTAAACCTAAACCTAAATTTAAATGTATAAATAAAATAAAATAAAGAAAAAACTAAACTAAAATAAAATAAATAAAAACCTAAACTAAACTTCAAAATAAAATAAACCTAGAAATAAAAAACCTAAATAAAATAAAAACTAGATGTAAAATAAAATAATGTAAAAACTAAATAAAAACCTAAACCTGAAAAATAAACCTAAAAATAGATAAATAAATAAAAACATAAACCCTAAAAGAAAACTTAAACCTAAAAAAACAAAATAAAATAAACCTAAACCTAAACTGAAATAAATAAAACCTAAACCTAAACTCAAAATAAACTAAACCTAAATCCTAAACTAAATAAAATAAAATAAACTAAAAATAAACATAAACCTAAATTAAAAAATAAAACCTAAAAATAAAACTTAAAATAAACACCTAAAAAACTTAAATAAACACCAATACCTAAACCTAAAAATAAAAGATAAAACCTAAACCTAAAAAATAAAATCAAACTAAAAATAAATTAAAAAAATAGCATAAACCTAAACCTAAACTTAAAAAATAAACTAAAATAAATAAACCTAAAATACATAAACTAAACTAAATATAAATAAAAAATAAACTTAAATAAAAATATAATAATAAAATAAACTAAAAGAAATAAAAAATAAACTAAATAAACTAAATAAACCTAAACCTACCGGTTTACTTAATTTAAAATAAAACCCTAAACCTAAACCCTAAAAATGAAAAACCCCAAAGAATAAACACTAAACCCTAAACCCTAAACCCATAACCTAAACCCTAAACCCTAAACCCTGTTGGTTCTTTTTCTTAGGAATAGAGAAAAGAAAAATGACACCACATAGAGTTTAGGAATATTTTATTTAGATGACAAAATACGGAATTAAGGAATAAACATATTATCTAGAAAGATAAACATTATTTCCTATAATGGAATCATTTCAATAAAAGGCTCCTAAGGCTGACGGGTCTTTCATGTAAGAGAGTATTTTCCCTTGAACTACATGGAAAAGTAGAACAAGGTCTATTTTTATCTTGGGATCATGGTTCCCTATAAAGGCAAGCCTCTATAATTACATCTGGAAGGGTCTCTTCCTAAGAATACTCGATTAAAGAAATAAGTGGTTATTCCTAAAGACTACTAAGGTAGCTTTCAAAGGAATGATATTTTAAGAAATTCAATTGGGAGAGGTCCAAATTGAGAGAGTTATTTTAAGAGTCAAATGGAAAAGAGTAGAAATGTTTATCGATCGGGATGCCCAATAGACATTTCATCTATCCTATGATTAGGAATCAAATTTGGGATTTAATTTTAGAATTCAAGTTATCATTTTCTTAGAAATCTAGGGCATAGATTCTAGCAACACAAGATTGCAAAATGCCTGTATTGAAGACTTTATTCAGATAAATACGTAACTGGAA